>CAJVGC010000582.1:33921396-34057601 GCA_910822075.1 Senecio squalidus | reverse complement strand
AGATGAGGATGTCATCAATGAATACGATTACGAATTTATCCAGATATGGTCGACACACTCTGTTCATCAGATCCATGAAACACCGCTGGTGCGTTGGTCAGACCAAATGGCATGACGAGGAATTCGTAATGTCCGTATCGGGTTCGGAAAGCGGTTTTTTGCGATATCGTTCTCACTGACTCGAACCTGATGATAACCCGAGCGGAGGTCGATCTTAGAGAAGTAAGTTGCACCCTGCAACTGGTCGAATAGATCATCGATCCTCGGAAGTGGGTATCGGTTCTTGACGGTCAGTTTGTTCAGTTCTCGGTAATCGATGCACATTCGGAAGGATCCGTCTTTCTTTTTGACAAAGAGGATTGGGGCTCCCCAGGGGGACGAGCTCGGACGAATAAGACCATGATCCAAAAGTTCCTGTAGCTGTTTCGATAGCTCTTGCATTTCTGGGGGTGCTAGACGGTATGGCGTCTTGGCAACCGGTGCTGCGCCAGGAACTAGGTCTATTCGGAATTCCACTTGTCGGTACGGAGGTAGCCCGAGTAGATCCTTAGGAAAGACTTCTGGATGGTCCTTGACTACTGGGGTATCTTGTATACGGATCTCCTTGGGTTTACGTTTGACAACGTGTGCGAGGAATGCGTCGAGGTCCTTCTCGAGGTAATTGCGCATTTTGATGGACGACACTATACGAAGTCGTCGTCCGGGTTTGTCCTCTTGAACAATTAGAGTTTCGGAGTCAGAGAGAGGAATGCGGACAAATTTGTCGAAACAGACGATCTTGGCTCGAAAACGGGAGAGCCAGTCCGTTCCGACGATTACGTCAAAGCCTTTCAGCTCGATCGGAAATAGATCAATGGGGAAGGTTTTATCAGATAGGCTTATGGAACATTCTAGGATTTTATCTTTAGCTTCGAACTCCTGGTCGTTAGCGTTCTCCATGATGAAGCTATCCTTAAGAACCTCAGATCCTAAGTCAACGGGGGGTCTAAATTTTTAAGGATACAAAGCTTCTTTTAAGTTCCTGAATTGAACAGTATTCTGACGGTTGGGTTGTTTACGGAAGAGTTTACCTGTGGGATCCGAATCCTGCCTTGCCTCCTTGGCAGTTATGGTGAGAGCCCTAAAGGTTCTGGTTGTCTGCAATATAGGACAAGTATTACGGCGGTGTTCGTCGCTTCTACATTCGAAGCACACCGGCTTCTTGCCTTGTCTGTTTGATTTCTCCGAGCAGTATTTGGAGAAGTGCCCCACCTTCCAGCACTTGAGGCACGTCGGGAAATTTCCATTATGGTGGAAGTTGCATTTGTCGCACTTGGGTTGTGGTCCAGCGTAACCTCGGGGTCTGGTAGCGGGTTTCTTGTTGCGGTTGTTCCTTATCGGTTGGTAATTAGACTTGCGTTTCTTACTCTTCCTTCGTGTGACGGAGGCTGGAGCAGAAAGGGGGTTATTGCTTCGGGAGCCTTCACCTTCCTCTTGCTTTAGTGTGGCTAGGAAGGGAGGGAGGTTATGGTCTTGATTGTTCTCCGAGTGAATGATGTTGGGGTTCTCACCCCCGAAGATTCCGTCGTTGATCCCGGCGATTACCTGAGCAATCAAGTCGGGCATCGCTGCGTTCAGCTGAGCAGCGACCTGTTCGGCTATTCGGTCAGCGTCGCTTCTGTCGAGAGACATAATTCTACATTGGAGAAAAGAAACTAGTTTAGACGCACGAATAAGATACGATGAGTAGGTAATCCAATGAACAAGGGTGACAATCACGCAAGAGTAAAATAACGGAACAGATAGTACACGCACGACAAAGATTCAAGAGATTCACATGACAAGATTCACACGCAAGAGTAACCAAACAACCCTAGAACAAGGTTCATGCGACAGTAATAGTAATAGGTAAAAAGGATAGAGCTTCATTCATTAATAATAATTAAGTTGGGTACAAGGTTCATAAAAGAAAAGGAGTACAATACAATACAATAAGGAAATAGGTGGAAATGGCTCGAAGCTGTGTACATTGAAAATTTCAACTCGGCCTACAGTACAATGCAAAAGGAAGAATATGACTAATGACGCCTCTCTAGGAACATCTTGGCCATCATGACCGCGATCAAGGTTCCCATTACCAGGCACGCCCCTACGAGTTGCTGCACAGTACGTGCCGTGGCTCGAGTCGATGCGATGATTCGCATCGCCTGCTCAGACAAGTGGTGCGCCGCATCAGTGACTTCGCTGATAAGGAGTCCCTGTTGCTGGTTCTCCTCAGCGAGTGCCCGAACCTCGCGGTGCAGGTGCAAGAATGCGGCCGGTGGGGGTGGCTGGAGAGTAGGTGGCATCATAGGTCGGGAGATTCCGGCCTCCTGAGCACGTCGCCGCTCCTCAAGGAACTGACGTTCCCACGCATAGCGTTCCATTACTGGAGTGCGCAGGGCGGGGTCGTAGGGTTCCACAAATGACTGAGGAGGTGCGGGTCGAAACAGGCTCGGCTGCTGGCGCGCGGTCAACCTAGCGCGAAGCCCTTGGGGCTGCGGTGGTTCGGTGACAGGCGCTGGTGGAGGGGGTGGAAGCACAGATCTCGGGCTGGATCCGTGACTGCTACTGATCGGCGTATCCTCTGTCGGGTCAGTCGTCTGACTATCGGACGCCGTGTGGCCCTCGGAAAGCTCGTTCGATGGGGAGACTGCTCGCGGGAGGGGTCGTGACTGAGATCGTGAACGGGACGACTGAGACATGTCGGATCTGCGAATAATATGTTACGTGAGTACAGGAATTAAGGAAAAATGTAAACGAGAATGCATGTATGGGTCAGTCACGTGAGAATCGGGAAGGAATAAGACCGGGAATTTTTCGACTCGAAAACCGTTTGACAATAGCAATTACTTTCCGTTCTCGCAGAATTTATTTTGAACTAGGCATAGTTGATCAAGTTACGCCTAGTTAAAAGCAAACCATGCGATTGCGGAATTAATCTACTAAAGTTTGAAAGCTCGTGAAATGATTTTTCTGAAAAGCCTTGGTTATAGTTTGGTTTCAAAAATTTTTGAAAAATTCTCAAAACCGTTTTCGCTATAACCAGTGCTCTGATACCAAGTCTGTCACACCCCGCTAAAGCGGAAACACGGAAGTGTGAAGAGCAAAGATATCATTACACGAGTTATAATAAAAACATACGGTTTCAAGTCATTAAACGATAAATAAGAGTTTACAATTTAAAGATAACCAAGTATTGAAAAGTACATCACGACATAACATAATAAATTGTTTGATAAAATTCCCAAATAAACATGTCCAAAACAGGTCTTCTCCCGATTCATGACTTCACGTGACGTATCATGACCCATCCAAGTAATGCATTCCGTGACTTACACTTGATTTCCTGAAACAAGAGATAAAGTGTCAACTACAATAAAGTAGTGAGTGAGTTACAGTTTTCTAGTCCTCGACTAAAAAGGTTTGAGCTAAGTATATCAATACTTACAAGTTTCTAAAAGTAGATTCATTACTTAAAGAATAGTTCGAACCAAAACAGTTGTTTGAAAGATAGATGCGGAAGTCGTATAACTCTATACGCGCATAAAAGTAAACTATGATTGATTACATGTATAACGACTACTTGGCATAATAACTTAAGTGTTCACACTAAACCGATTAACCAACCGTGATGCCTCTTACCCCGACTACTACGAGGAGTCATTTCTGATCGAGTAATATGTACCTAAGTTGCCACTTAGGTAAGGAACGGTTATTTCCTAAGTATCGATACCCATAATTACTAAACGGCTTAACAAGCTAATAGTGTGTGGTGAAAATTAGGCACTGATGTTATTTTTAAAACTAGTAGTAGTCACTTAGAGTGGCTATATTCCTCAAGAGTCATGGTAGTTATACGATCAATCAAAGTACATATGAGTGCCGAGAATGGCATTAAATGAGTTTAACATAGTTTTGAATCAAGAGCCGAATAAAGGTGGCGAACCATTAATTTATCAAAGGCCAAACGGCCATAAAACTAATTAAGCATAAGTTTGTCAAAAATGTTCAATAGAGTTCATAAAAGTACATTTAGATCTCTTGTTTCCCCCAAAAGATAATTGAAAACAGTAAGTAAGTGGGGATGTAACTCACGGTTTGCGGAGATAGAGATATGACTAGCACAAAGAGAGCGGAATGCGTCGGGAATCACAAATGACCTAGAACACCGGAAAGTTGTATAAGTTTTATTGAGTTATGTTAAGTTTCAATTTAACATTTTTAAGTCTCAATTTATCATGCTTAGATTATGTCCCAAAAGTTTAATACGGAAGGTTTGTATGTTCATGTACGTCTTATAGTCCGATAAGTCCAAATACGTCCAAAAGTGTCAAAGTTCCAAGTTAAAGTGTATAAGTCTCGAAGTTATTAAGTTTCTGAATTTGAAATGTTATTTACGGTGAAAATTGGGCAGCGCTTCCGCGTTATAAAAATTATATCCATTTTCAAAACACTTTCCCGCTTTAAATGCACAATACAACGTTTAAATATATATATCACACACGTTTCAAGTCCAAAAAGTTTCTCCAACAATATAATATGTCAAAACAGTAGCTTATTATCGTATATAATCTGTGATAATTTGTTTGAGCTTAAAATCACGTTTACGACCTTTAAAACGACGAAAATAGTGAACAGTGGCATTCTGGCGGCGGCTGAAGGAAGACAGCCGCCGGCTGACCTTTAGCCGTCGGCTGAAATCCTTCAGCCGCCGGCCAAAAGGCTTCGGCCAGTTTTTAAAGTTGTTGTTTCTTCGATTTTAAGCTTATTGAACGGTTAAATTTTACATGCAAGCAGATATAACTTAAACATATGTATTTTCAAGGTAAAATCTCAGTTTTCTTTTAGATTTATAGGTTAAATATATAGATCTTAAGCAAAAACTCGTTTTTAAGCAAGAAACGTTTTGAAAGTTTTTGAAAACATATTTTCAGTGTATGGATCGAACATGCAAGTGAAGATAAGTAATAAAATAGCAAAAAGAGAGTGTTATACCGAAGAGAACAAAGGTGTGATGGTTTGAACAAGATTTAGCTCCAAAAATGACTTGGAAACCCGATTTAAACCTTTTCCTTTAATACCCTTTGATCTTAGAATGATTTGTATAAGTTGGATGGTCGATTTATTGGTGTTTATGGACTGTTTTTATGGCAAATGTTTCTGTTTTTGTGTTGGTGTTTGAGAGAAAATTAGAGAGTGTGTGAGAAAGAGAGATTGTGTGTGTGTAATGTGTTTTGGTTGAAATGAAAAGAGAAATGAAGTAAAGTGGGAGAAAGGGGGATGTTACTGCCCTTGGGAAGCCAAAATGGCAGTAACTAAGGTCCAATCCCGCTAAAATCGTTGCCAAATCGTGAGACATGCAAAAATGAGTCACCATCTAGCTGGACAGCCAGATTCAGCCGCCGGCAGGCTATATTCAGCCGCCGGCTGGCTTCAGCTGTTGGCTGAGTAAATTCAGCCGCCGGCTGGAATGGAAAAATCCAGCTTTTGCCGTTTTAAGTTTTCCGTTAAACTTAGTTAGGGACAGGAATCATTTTAGTTACCGTTAAGAACTTAGTCAAGTTCTTGTATTGAATATTTGGTGTTAGGATTTATAATTTGATTCCGACATTTGTTCCGACAAGTTAAAAGTACGACAAAATGAACCCGAACAATATGAACATAGTAAAAGAGAACTAGAGTTTTGAACCGAATTAGTAACTGAGAATCACCTGAAATTTAGACGGTTGTCACATATATACACTAGTGTATATACCGAAATCCAAAAAAATAAAAAAAAAGCCGTCAGAAGTATATCAGTGTTCGTTGGAAAGAGAAAATCTTGTTCTAATTGTGTAATTAATTTTTCCTAAAACCTAATTATACACTATATATGTTAATTTAAAGTTAATTGTCAAGTTAGTGGGTTTTAAATTAGTCGTTAAAAAGTGATTCCTATGATTTATAAATATTTAATGGTTTCTATTTGAACCTCTCTCTCTCTCTCTCTCTCTCTCTCTCTCTCTCTCTCTCTCTCTCTCTCTCTCTCTCTCTCTCTCTCTCTCTCTCTCTCTCTCTCTCTCTCTCTCTCTCTCTCTCTCTCTCTCTCTCTCTCTCTCTATATATATATATATATATATATATATATATATATATATATATATATATATATATATATATATATATATATATGAAGAAGTTCTTATAAAACGAGTAAAAAAAACTAAAAAAATAATTTATGATATTTGTTATTTTTTATTATATTTATTTATTCAATCATAACAAACTTTAAAAAAACAAGTTTTGATATGTATCAAAATATATGTCGTTTAGTAGGTGTGTATTAAATTCATTGTTTTGTGCAATAAATATTCAAATTTTATGCACAACAATAAAATTACTCATTTTTTATGTACAACAAAACTTTATTTTTTAAAGTTTAAAATATGGTTAAAACGAACAATAATACCAAATTTATAACGTTATAGATTATTTTGTACTTATTTTACCTTAATATTTGTGTTACAAGAACTAACCATATATATATATATATATATATATACATATATATATATATATATATATATATATATATATATATATATATATATATATATATATATATATATATATATATGTATATATATAAGAGGTTTATTGGAAGGTTCCTCTTAGCCCTTAGTATACATTTGTATACCCACCAATCTCATCATGCAAGGGACATGTGCCTGTAAATTACCCACCCTGAGAGAGCCTCGAACCCGAGACCTCCCACAGATAGGTAGCATGCTATAACCACTTAGACAAGCCCTAGTGGTCTATATATATATATATATATATATATATATATATATATATATATATATATATATATATATGTATATATATATATATATATATATATATTATCTTTTATTACATTATATTGTATTTAGCAATTTGTTAACCAAAGATTTTAAGATATTTGACTTTAAGAGTTTTTTTTTAAGGAGACATGATAATTTTAGCTTTGGTACATGTGACAACCGTCAAATTTCAGGTGCATTTTACACTCTATGTCTCTCATATTGTCAGTCGTTGTCTTTAACTGTACATTTACCGGAAACGCGTCAGTGTCGGAATCACTCCTGGAATCGAATTATATAAGTGCTAATACCAAGAAAACACCTAATGAACTTTCCTAAGTTCATAGCGTATCATAATTAAGAACTTTTAGTTAACGAAAAGGTCCAACGAAACAAAAACGCAAAAACGAAAAATCACAAAAATGTTACAAAAATGGTCCAGGACGACGCACACACCCCTTGTGCGGCGTCCTGGATGTACCAAATCCGAAAATTTTGAATTTTTTGGTCTTGTCTCGTTTTACACAATCTTTAAACCCAATCAAACTCGTTTTAGACACTCATTACTGTAAGTTGGCAGTACCTATACCCAATTATCACCCCTTTTCTTATTTTCCCTTCATTTTTCATTTTACATAAACCAAAAACACAAAACACACACAAACTCTCTCTAGAACATCACAATTTACAAAAGATTTCCAGCCACAAAAACTCACTTTTCAACCATCAAAATCTTTTCGGTTTCAAGCCTTTTCTACCGATTTTGGAGCTCAAATCTCGTCTAAAACACAATCCATCCATTTTCATCCGGTAGAAATCACTCTCTTACCTTTATTTACTGTTTTAACAACTTGCATGTATGATCTAAAGCATAAAAATAAGTTTTTATCAAGATTTGTGACATTTTATGGACAAAAACGATTTTTAACCGAAATAACATTTAGATCTATAGTTTTATGGTTAAAAATGGTTTAGAAACTGTAAAAAGGATGTTTTATTAAGTATTGACTTATTGCATGTCGGAATATATGGTTGAATAAACGTTTTGCAAGAAAAACACCAAAAACCCACGACCTGTGCGCCGTCCCTAAGGACCAGGACGACGCATCGGGGTATTTTGGCTTCTGTGCGTCGTTCCTAAGGTCCAGGACGACGCACAGGCATGCCAGTTTTCCGAAATTTTGTCGTTTGGACGTTTTAAACTTGTGTACACCGCTGACTTTTTCGAGACTTAATATTTGAGACTGAGTTTGGTATAAATAATCATATTGGTGACTTGTATTGGACTATTTGGACTAAAATGAACTCGTTTAAATATGATATTGTTATATATGTGTTTTGTGAGCGGAAGTGAATTTGGATTTTTGGATATGAAGGGCGCGGAAGCGCTGCCCAAATTTCGTTAGAAAAATCCAAACCACTTCAGCGACCAAAATTACTTGTAACATGACAATAATAAACGTTAACGTTGGACTTTCGGACTAAAACATAACGTTAACCGTTTCGGACTATTTTTGGACAATTGGACCTTGACACTTAAAGTTTAACTAAAATTTATCTATTATATTATATATAATAACATAATGTAATAGTAACACTTGAACAATCTTGGTATTCTTAGGCTTTCCGTGATTCCCGGCTCTCATTTCCAACCGTTTTCCGAGTTCTTTATCTTCGCAACCCGTGAGTTACACCTCTCTCTACTTTTGTATTTTAAGTACTCTTTTTGGGGGAAACATGAGATCGAAATTTTTTTATGAACTATGTCTTATATGTACAATGACTTTTATGAACTTTGACTTTATGTACAATGACTTTTATGAACTTTGACTTTACGAACTATGAACATTTATGAACTATTCGACATTTTGACTAATATGCGTAAAACTATTTTAATTGCCTCGTTCGGCATACTTTGACATTTTGACATTATGGCTTACCCCCTTTCGGTACTTGACTAGAATATGATTGTTTGATTCTACACGTACAAAACCCTTGATGAGAATATAAACGCCGTAAGAGCCTACTATCAGTTTTTAGACAAAAAGTACAAAAGTGCCCCGTTTTTAGTTCAGTTCATTACACACTATTAGCAATAGCCGTTAGTAACTATGAGTATCGATATTTAGGAGAGGTCACTCCTTACTTGTGGTTAGCTACCTAAGTACATATTACTAAGTTCTGACAAACTTCGTCGATAGTGCGAGGTTGGGGCGTGTTCAGACCAGTTAATCGGTTTAGTGTGAACTCTTACGTTATATTATGCCAAGTGGTTGATACAATTCAAAAATCATATGTTATTACTATTACGCATATACATACTTATCGTCTTACACATGTGGATTATTCCACCGCTGAGGTAATGACAACTTTTATTTATCGTCTTACACATGTGGATTATTCCACCTCTGGGGTAATGACAACGTACACTTATTGTCGCAATTTGAACTTTTACAAATATTGAGCTATTTGTCTTTGAACTACTATAACAATATATATATTTTAAGCGCTTTTATCCGCTATCTTTCTTTTAAGAAAACTCTATACTTATATATACTTGTCGGAACTTTTGTCGGAACTTTGTCAAAAACTTATAAACTGTAACTCACTCACTACGTTTCGTAGTTGACCCTTTATCTAATGTTTCAGGAAACTAAGTGTAAGTCATGAAGTGCATTGCTCAGGCGGGTCAAGATGGTTATGTGAAGTGTAATTCGGGAGAAGACCTTTGTCAGTTTGGAATTTTTATTAAAGCACTTTGTTATGTACTTGTTGTCTAAACTCTATAAATCTTGGTTGTATCTTTTGAACATTGGTACTTTTTCAAACTTTAATTTAAATGACTTGAACCGTTGACTTTTGTTATAACTCGTGAAATGATTCTTTGCTCTTCACATCTCGTGTTTCCGCTTTAGCGGGGTGTGACAGTACAACACACCCAACATAAATTACAATACATAATAACACACCACAATTATAACACACACCCGCATACAACCCTTTCGTCTCTCATTGAATATTTTGTCTCTCTCTAGAACACCTCACCTCTATCTAAAATCCACATCTGATATCAACGATTTGCAGCCGGAAAAATACAATCTCCACCACCACCGTAAGATTCCGGTTGAAATTTCTTTGATCACATGATCTGGTGAATTCCGTAGAAATCCGGTTGTTTTTTGTGGTGGTTTTTTTTTTTTTTTTTGGGTGAGATTTAGGTTGTAGATCTTGTTGGTTATTTATGGGTTTTTTATTTTTTTTGAAGCCGAATACGATGATTTTTGTTAGATCTGTTGGTTTTTAGTTAGATCTTGGTACATTTTCTTTCCGATCTTGATGTATTTTCATTACTAAGCTGTGACAACTGTCCAATTTCATGTGCATTTTATACTCTATGTCTCTCATATTGTCTGTCGTTGTCTTTAACTATACATTTATCGGAAACGCGTCAGTGTCGGAATCACACCCGGAATCGATTTATATAAGTCCTAATACCAAGAAAACACCTAATGAACTTTCCTAAGTTCATAACGTATCATAATTAAGAGCTTTTAGTTAACGAAAAGGTCCAACGAAACAATAACGCAAAAACGAAAAATCACAAATTTTTTACAAAAATGGTCCAGGACGCCGCACGCAGCACCCTGTGCGACGTCCTGAACGTGCCAGATTCAAAAATATTGAATTTTGTTGCTTGTCTCGGGTTCTACAATTTTTATACCAATCAAACTCGTTTTTCTACACTCATTACTGCCATCTTTCACAGTCCCAAGCCCCTTTCATTACTTTTCTTATTTTTCCTTTTCATTTTCATTTACAAAAACTTAAAACACAAAACACACACAAAACTCTCTCTAGACTTCACCATTTACAGAAACTTTCCAGCCACTTAAACCACCAAAATCAACCATCAAACACGTTTAAACACAAAGGCAAACAAGGAGGAGCAAAGTATTTTTGATTTCAAGCTTTTTCTACCGATTTTGGAGCTCAAATCTCGTTTAAAACACCATCCATCCACTTTCATCCGGTAGATTTCTTATATTTTACTGTTTTTACCTAAATAACAACTTGCATGTAAGATCCAAAGCATAAAAATGAGTTTTTATAAAGATTTGTAACATTTTATGGACAAAAACGATTTTTAACCGAAATAACACTTAGATCTATAGTTTTATGGATAAAAATGCTTCAAAAAGCCTATGGTCATAGTCCAAGTGATTTACTCAATTAAAATCACTCGGTTCGAAATAACCTTTGGCTCTGATACCAACTTCTGTCACACCCCGCTTAGAGCGGAAACACGAGGTGTTCCAGTTATAATATCACGAGTCAAATGTTACAACATACAACCAATAAACAAAACATTCAAATATATTAATCATGCCAAATGTTACCCAAAATACATTACAAATCCAAAGGCGTTACAACGCCAAATACAATACAAATGTCAACAAACGGATCACATGGAAATTACATCAATCAATTCAAATACAAATTTCCCAAAAACAAGCGATCCGAAAATACATGGCATGATCAACAGGAATCCTCAGTTTCCTGAAAAGCGTTAAAACGACATCAACAACATGTTGGTGAATTATTCGCAATTTATAAGTAAAAGTTGACCCATTGACAAGTTTCGATAAACATTATAATTTCAAATATCATATCTCAAATCATATCATTTCAAATCATATCATATCTTAACTTGTTATATTTTGTTTTCAACCCTAGCGAGGATACCATGCTTAGTGTCACATCCCGCTAAAGCGGAAACACGGAATGTGAAGAGCAAAGAATCATTTCACGAGTTATACCAAAAGACAACTGTTCAAGTCATTTAAATTGAAGTTGAAAAGGACATCAATGTTCAAAAGCTACAACCAAGATTCGTAAGTTTAATACGAATAAAATACATCGTAAAGTATTTTAATAAAAGTTCCCAAGTATCAAAGGTCTTTTCCCGAATTACTCTTCACATAACTAGCTTGACCCGCCTGAGCAATGCACTTCCTGTCTTACACTTAGTTTCCTGAAACATGAGATAAAGTGTCAACTACAAGAAGTAGTGAGTGAGTTACAGTTTAGGTTTAGCGGCAAAAATTTCGGTTAAGTATATAATGCAAAAGTTTCATAAGAGAAAGTTAGCGTAAAGTTTTCTTAAGTATATAAAAGTAAAATTTTCCAAAAGGAGGTTAGCGGTGAAAAGTCGCTTAAAATTTATATACTTTTAAAGTTCAAGTAACGAGCGAATAAATGCTCAAAAATTTGTACAGTCCGAGTAGAGCAGTGTTTAGTAAAATCATAGTTGTGGAAATCAATTGCTAAAAGAGTTGAGAAAATCAGTTGCTAAAAGTACTGTGGTACCAGTCGCTAAAGTGTTGCGGAGTCAGTCGCAAAGGTATTGCGGGGATCAGTCGCAAAAGGGGTGCGGGGATCAGTCGCAAGAGTACTGCGGAGCCAATCGCAAAGGTGTCGCGGAACCAGTCGCTAAGTGTTGCGGAACCAGTCGCTAAGTGTTGCGGAACCAGTCGCTAAGTGTTGTGGAACCAGTCGCAAAGTTTTGCGGGGATCAGTCGCAAAAAGGGGGTGCGGGGATCAGCCGCAAGAGTACTGCGGAACCAATCGCAAGGGTGTCGCGGAGCCAATCACAAAGTTCCAAGTCAAAATAGTTCATAAAGTTCTAAGTCAAAATGGTTCACAAAGTTCCAAGCCAAAATAGTTCATAAAGTTCTAAGTTAAAATGGTTCATAAAGTTCCAAGCCAAAATAGTTCATAAAGTTCTAAGTCAAAATGGTTCACAAAGTTCAAAGCCAAAATAGTTCATAAAGTTCTAAGTCAAAATGGTTCATAAAGTTCGCAAAAGTTTCCATAAGCAATTAGTTCGTAAAGTCAAAGTTCATAAGGCAGATTTCACATAAATGAATATAGTTCGAAAGCAGTTTAGATCTCATGTTTCCCCCAAAAGAGTATTTAATATACAAGAGTAGAGAGGGGTGTAACTCACGGGTTGCGAAGATAAGAACTTGGAAAAATGGTCGGAAATGAGAGCCGGGAATCACCGAACGCCTAAGGATACCAAGATTTGTTCAAGGGTTATTATTATATTAAGTTATTATACCTAATATATAATAAATGAAATTTGTGTTATATTATGTAGTATAAGTAAATTTTTAGTCAAACTTTAAGTGTCAAGGTCCATTTTGTCCAATATAATCCGAAACGGTTAACGTTTTGTTTAAGTCAAAAAGTCCAAAGTTGATGTTATTGTTGTTATGTTGAATATGTGTTGTTTGCCAAAGTGTTTTATATTTCCTAACAAAATTTGGGCAGCGCTTCCGCGCCCAAATTCTATGTCCAAAAATATCAACCACTTTCCCGCTTACAAAACACATATACATACATAACATTTTCAAACATGTTTATCTTAGTCAATTAAGTCCAATACAAGTCACCAATATGTTCATTTTTACAAAACGCAGTCCCAAATGTCAAGTCTCAAAAGTCAGAATGCGTAACCAAGTTTTAAACGGCCAAAACGACGATTTTCGGGAAGGACAGCAGGCCGGTGCTAAGCACCTATGGCATAGGTGCTGCGCACCTGTCCTGCTGTTCTTCCCCTTTTTGAGTTTTTCTTGCAAAATCGTTTATGTAAGTGGTAGATCTTGACATGCAATCGGTATAAACCTTATTAATCATCATTATATCAGTTTATAAGTAACTTTTATCCACAAAAACAAAGGTTTAAGCACCATTTATTAGAATCCCGTTTTTGTATAAAAATGGTTAATAAGCTTCATCAAAACTTGTTTTTATAGCTTAGATCAAACATGCAATGAGTTATATTAGTAATAAGAGTAAAAAGGAAGAGTTTCTACCGAATGAAAGTGTTTAGATGATGGTCTAGGAGGATTTAGAGCTCCAAAAGTGTAGAAAACGTTTTGTAATCGAAATACTTTGCTTCCTTTTGCTTCTCTTGATGTTTGAATGTTTTTAGATGGTGATTTTTGTGGGTTAAATGGCTGTAACTTTCTGGTTTTTGAGAGAGTTTTAGAGAGAAGTTAGAGAGAGGATGGAGAAGATTGTGTGTGTGTGTGTTTTATGTTTTGTAAAAGAAAATGAAAGGAAAAGTAAAAGTGGGAGTAATAATAGTCTTAGAGACTGAGAAATGCAGAAAATGAGTGTTACAAATCGTGTATGATTGGTTGGTTGTTTATAAAAACGAGACAAGGACTAAAAATGTAAATTTTTTGAAATCTGGCAAGAGGTGCTGCGCACCGTGCGTTTTATCAAATTTTCTGATTTTTTTTGTTTTTACGTTTTTGCTTCGTTGGACCTTTTTGTAAACCGAAAGTTCTTAGTTATGATATGTTATGAACTTAGGAAAGTTCATTAGGTGTTTTCTTGGTATTAGGACTTATATAAATTGATTCCGGGTGTGATTCCGACACTGTCGCGTTTCCGGTTATTGATCAGTTAAAGGTGGCGGTAGACAATAAGAGAGACATAGAGTATAAATTGCACCTAGAATTTGACGGTTGTCACACTTAGATTAGTCATACACCTCGATCCTTACCACACAATAAAGTCCCCTCTTCTAAGGTGAGTCAATCCAAAGGTAAACGAATAATATACCGGTCATAACATCCACTCATAGGAGCATCCTACCGAGCGATGAGGGTTAGGTACAATAACCCATATAGCTATAAATATGAAACCGTTGGGCATAAAGCTTAACGAGTGTATCAGGGGTGCCACCAAGGCAATAAAGACTCCTAATTTAAGGCAGACCTATTCAACTAGGTAAACAAGATAATCAATAACGTCGCGCACAAATGCAGACAATTTTATAAAATACGCTTTCTAGTATCTCTATAAGTCTAGTCCGGTTTAGCCTTGTCGGTTAAGATTAAGTTTAATATAACATTCCAACGATTAATAAGTCGAATAAGGATGACGGATTGAGAAGACGATGTTCCGCGCCAGAAAAGGGCCGATCGGCAAGATATCGGTCTTTCACGTCAACAGCGACCGTTGGAAACAAGTGATAACTCCATGTCGAAAAGAATATTAATACCAATGTTCATTATATTGACCAAGATCAAAGATGTTGACTTTATAAAAGTCAAATGTCAACTATGTTGACTTATTAGAAGTCAAAGTCAATTTAAAAGTCCAATTTGACACTTTGAATATTTTGAAGTCTTTTCTTACCAAAATATTTAGAGTAAAATGCCTTTCAAAACCATTGTATAAAGTTTGTCGTAAAAACATGTTCCGATGAATTAAAACGATGATCACAATCGTGGCGAAGTTTAATATATCGCGAAAAGGTTGAAAATGTCCGTTTTAAGTAATATTAAGATATTTGTGATTGCGTTGGCGTCTTTGAGTCCAAAGACGATGTTATTGTATAATATGTTACTTTTGCATATAATTTACTTATACAAGTGTTTTAATTTCGTAAAAAGTAGTGAGTTGGAATTTCGGCAGCGCTTCCGCGTCGTAAAATATTCGTCCAAATTTCATACACTTTCCCGCTTGATAACAACTTACATTTTAAACTTTACTCATAATACATAATACAATAATATATTAAATATGATACTTCCGGTTAGATTTATATGTTTAACATTATTAGTGCAAATCTCAGTCCGAATTCGATAAAATACATCAAGTGTTGGTCTAATAATCAACCCTAACCGTTTTCAAGGCTAAAACTGAATAACGAATATGATGAAATCGAAAGATTCACAGGGATAACAAATTATACCGTTAACACCTGCTTGATTTGACAAGGATCTGGAACAAACGACTTCAGTGGTGTGGTGATGAGAATATCCGCCTCCAAAACACAAGACAACCACCGATAATTAGCAAAACGAAAATTTGGTGTTAACAGACACATCCAGCCGCCGGCTGGAGCTCCACAGTCAGCTCCGGATTTCGTTAATTTTAGCGATTTTAAGCGTTTTTAAGAGTATTTTCGGTAGATCTCGAGATGCAGTTTATAAACCTTTAATAATACCCCTAGATTTCTTCAAATAACAACTTTTTATATCAAGATTTTAGTAAAAAGTTTATAAAACTTATGTTCTTAGATAAATCACCATAGAACTTTTATAAAATCCTTTATTTGGTGTTAGATTTAACATGCATGTTATAAAATGTAAAGAAAACAGTAGGAGAAAGTTATTATACCGCAAGAAAAAAAGTGTGTGATGATCTAGCTTGATCTTGATGGAAGATTAGACCCGAAAATGATGAGAACCAAAGAAGTTAACCGGAAGAAATCACCACCTCTTGCTCCCTTAGATGAATATAATCGATTATTGTGATGTTTATGGTGTTTATTTGGTGATTATTGGCTGGAAATCACAGAAAGAGTGAAGAAAAATGAAGAACAAGGGAGAGAGTTTGAAAACACTATGTGTGTGTGTGTTTTGTGATTAGAGAAATGAAACAAAATGACAAGAAAATGTGATAATATCACCTTGGGACAGGGGTTTTCTGGCAGAATGGGGGTCAAATCGGGCATGACCAAGTGGCACCAATCGATTTTCATGCAAAAATGAGTCATCCACCACCTGTCAGCAGCATCCAGCCGCCGGTTGGAGGAGCTCAGTCGCCGGCTGAAGCCCAGCCGTGGGCTGAGTCCTCCAAGCCGTTGGTTGAATGGCTGGTTCGGCAGAATTCTCGTTTCCCGCTATCGTTAGGCATTTGTGTTCGTTAGGAGTTCCCGTTTGATTCCAAATGAACTTAGGCAAGTTCATTATAAGTATTCTTGGTATTATGATTCATTAAATGATAACTTTTAAATTTTGGATTCGAGAAACGCACGATTTCGGTAAAAGATAAACAAGAGCAAAAGCACGATATCTCGAGTATAAATGATACGTTAACCGACAAATTTGGCATAAACCTTCTAACTTATTACCATGAGCATACTAACTATTTGGCACTAGACAAACATAAACTTACGTCTCAAGGGACGAATCAAAATAATCACATAAAACCCGAATTTGAGTAAATAAACCGTGAGTAAAATAAAGCGAAATACAACGGTAAAAACAATTGCGAATAATATTAAAATAATAAAGGTAACTCAAGTACCTCAAATTGGCGGGACGTCACAGCCTCCCCAGTTAAAAGAATTTCGTCCTCGAAATATTCACTTAGCGTCGCCGCTAGAAAAGAGATTGGGATATTTCCGCTGCATTTCATCCTCCCGTTCCACGTAAACTCAGCTCCAATCTTAGAGTTCCATCGGACCTTTACAATAGGAATCCGACTCCGCTCTAAACGCTTGACCTCTCAGTCAACGATTTCCACCGGCTCCTCTATTACGTGAAGCGAATCATTCAAACTTAGTTTCTCCAAAGGGAAAATTAACGACTCGTCAGCAAGACACTTCTTGAGATGCGATACATGAAGTACGTTGTGCACACCGCTCAACTCTGGTGGCAACTTAAGACGGTAAGCCACTGGTCCAACACGAGATAAAACCCTAAAAGGATCCGTAAAACGTGGACTTAACTTGCTGCGCTTCTCAAAACGAAACACACCCTTCCAAGGAGAAACCTTCAACAATACCATATCGCCGACCTCGAATTCCAAAGGCTTACGACGCAAATTTGCGTACTTCTTCTCGCGATCTCTCGCGGCTAACAGACGATCCTTGAACCTAAAGATCTTATCAGTCGTCTCCTGGATCAACTCAGGACCCGAAATCTGGCTATCACCAGTCTCAGCCCAACAGCGTGGAGACCTACACTTTCGACCGTAAAGAGCCTCAAAAGGCACGCAATTAATACTGGAGTGGTAACTCTTGTTGTACGAAAACTCGATCAACGGTAAATGTCTATCCCAACTCTCACCAAAATCTAAAACACACGCGCGTAGCATATCTTCCAACGTCTGAATCGTGCGCTCACTATGTCCATCGGTCTGAGGGTGATAAGCCTTGCTCATATCTACTCGTGTGCCCAAAGCTCGCTGTAGCGTCTGCCAGAACCTCGAAGTAAAACGCGCGTCGCGATCCGAAATAACCGATACAGGAATTCCATGCCTGGCCACGATCTCATCAATATATAACCTAGATAACTTCTCTATTCGGTAATCTTCTCGAATAGGCAGAAGATGCGCTGACTTAGTCAGCCGATCAACGATGACCCAAATAGTGTCATAACCTCCCGAAGACCTAGGAAGCTTCGTAACAAAATCCATCGTAATATTTTCCCACTTCCACTGTGGGATTTCCGGCTGCTGAAGAAGGCCAGAAGGCTTCTGATTCTGAGCCTTAACCTTAGAACAGGTCAAACATTTGCCTACATACTCGTCAATCGCCCTCTTCATGCCAGGCCACCAGTAAAAATCCTTCAAGTCGAGATACATATTATCTGCTCCGGGATGAACGGAGTAATTAGACTTGTGACCTTCATCCCAAATTAACTGCCTAAGACCGACGGGAACCCAAATACGGTCCAAGAAATACAATACCCCGTTGTCTTTCGGCTCCAACTGCCGTGCGAAGCCAAATAATCCCTCATCCTTTAGACAATCCTCGGTGAGAGCCACCTGCTGAGCCTGAATAATACGAGTTTTCAAACTCGACTGAATGGAAACCATCATAGCGCGAACTCTCACCGACTTAACCGATTCCTTGCGACTTAACGCATCGGCTACCATATTCGCTTTACCCGGATGATAGCGAATTTCACAGTCATAATCGTTCAACAACTCCACCCATCGGCGTTGCCTCATATTCAACATCTTTTGATCAAAGATGTGTTGTAACGACTTATGATCGGTGAACACAATACACTTAGTACCGTACAGATAATGGCGCCAAATCTTTAAAGCAAAAACCACCGCGCGTAATTCCAAATCAAGGGTCGTGTAGTTCTTCTCATAAATCTTTAACTGACAAGAGGCATAGGCAATGACCTTTCCGTTCTGCATCAATACGCACCCGAGTCCCTTATGCGAAGCATCGCAATATACAACAAAATTTTCGGTACCCTCGGGAAGACTCAAGATAGGAGCATCACACAACTGCTTCTTTAATAACTGAAAGGCTTCTTCCTGCTCGGAACCCCAAATAAACTCCTCGTTCTTCTGGGTCAACTTCGACATAGGCGAGGCTATCTTCGAAAAATTCTCAATGAAGCGACGGTAGTAACCTGCCAGACCCAAGAACGAACGGATATGGGTGGGTGTCTTAGGAGCAACCCAATCTCTGACAGCCTTAATCTTGGCAGGATCAACGTGGATACCCTCCTTGCTAACCATGTGGCCAAGAAATTGGACCTCAGATAACCAAAACTCACACTTCGAGAACTTAGCGTAAAGTTGTTCCTTCCTGAGCAACTCCAACACTACTCTCAAGTGCTCCTCGTGCTCCTCACGGCTACGAGAATAGACAAGAATATCGTCGATGAATACAATCACAAACTTATCGAGGTAAGGACGACAGATACGTTTCATCATTTCCATAAAAGCTGCAGGCGCATTCGTGAGACCGTATGGCATAACTAAGAACTCATAATGACCGTATCGCGTCCGAAAAGCAGTCTTCAGAACGTCCTCCTCTTGCACTCTCAGCTGATGATAACCGGACCGTTAATCAATCTGAGAAAAGAAACATGAGCCTTGAAGCTGATCAAACAAATCATCTATACGGTGTAAAGGATAGCGGTTCTTTACTGTCAGCTTATTCAGCTCTCGGTAATCTATACACAATCTCATCGAACCATCCTTCTTCTTCACGAAGAGTACCGGCGCGCCCCACGAAGAGAAACTCGGCCTAACGAAGCCTTTATCCACTAATAATTGGATCTGCTTAGAAAGCTCTAACATCTCCGAAGGTGCTAACCGATAAGGAGCCTTCGCCACCGGCGCTGCTCCGGGAACTAAGTCGATCCTAAACTCTACCTCATGTCTAGGCGGTAAACCAGGTAAGTCCTCTGAGAGCACGTCGGGGAAATCACACACTACTGGCTTCTCCTCCAGCTTCTCAGTGTTATCGTTCTTCACAAGATGTGCATGAAAGAGTGAACAGTCCCTATTGATGTACTCCCGGACTTTCATACATGAGACGATCTTAAGGCGCTTCCCCGCCTTATTCCCTGGAACTAATAGCGCCTTTCCATGCGGTAACGGAATACGAATCATCTTCTCGAAACATACAATCTCTGCACGATGCGTCTCTAACCAATCCATGCCGATAATTAGGTCGAAACTACCTAACGTAATTGGAATTAAGTCGATAGGAAAAGAGTGGTCGTCGAAACTAACACTACAGTCGGAAAGTAACTCAGTCGCATGCAAAAACTCGCCATCAGCCAATTCTATCTCAAAGGAAGGTACTAAAGCTATAGACTTACAGGGAATCATAGTCCTAAACTCATCAGATATAAAACTTCTATCCGCACCAGAGTCAAATAAGATAAACGCAGGTCGACCACAAATGAGGAAATTACCTGTAAAAACGTGTGGGTCCTGTTAAGCCTCCTTGGCTCCCATAACAAACGCCCTACCACGAGGACCTGCTCCAGCAGCATTACCAGCTAAACCCAATCTTGGACACCTGTCCTTATGATGCTCGGGCGAACCGCATTCATAACACTTACCCCTCATGATCTTGCAGAACCTATCAGTGTGGCCCAGCTTCTTACACTTACCGCATTCCCAGCAAGCAATCTCCCTGGAGTGGTGATTACCACACCGATCAAATCTCGGATACTTGCCCTGGGGACCTGGAGCCACTGCAGAAAATGCCTGCACCCTCTGAGGAGCATCCTGCCTCCTCGACTTCTTCCTCGAGTCATCATATCGGTTTCCACCACCCCGTTTTCCTCCGGAGTTTTGCTTCACTATCATCGGGGGTAACTCACCATCCCGGACCTCGTTCGGAGTCAAAGTTGTTGCAATCTCAACCGCGCTCTGGAATGTGCCCGGTTTATTGGATAGGACACTCTTACGGATTGCTTGGGGTAATCCGTGAGTGTAGCGACCTATTCGCTTGAGTTCCGGTCGGACCAAGTGTGGGACCAGCTGGGACAAGGAGTGAAAACGCGAAGTGTACCCCTGAATGTCGGACCCTATCACGGTCAAGTTCCACAACTCATCCTACAACTTCTGAATCTCAGATTCAGGTAAGTACTCAATGATCATCAAATCCTTCAGTTGCTCCCAAGTGATGGTGTTAATCTCCGCTCGGCCTCGCACATTCACGACCGAGTTCCACCATGTCAGAGTCGTACCTTGAAATACAAACGCAGCAAATCGGAATCGATCTTTGTCCGCACAATCAACAGCATCGAAAATAGATTCTAGCTTCTCCATCCACTAAAGCGTTCCAGTCGCTCCCTCATTGCCTCTGAACTCTGGAGCCTTGCAACTCATAAAAGTCTTCATTGTGCATCCAGCTCGTTGAGTCGAGCCCTCTGCCCTACCTGATCCAGTGATCTCAATCTCAGGGCCCTCATTGTTAACAACCGGCTCGGGAATTCCAGAACCCGAACCACCACCAGTTCCTTGGGTTGCGCACTCCCTCAGTTGAGCTACAAGCTCGGGCATCATTGCCGCTAGCTGCTGAGCAATCATTTGTGCCATGTCAGGTGTCGATTCAGTTTCCACATTGTTCCTTCTCGCATTCGACGTATTAGCTCTCGCGTCCGGATTCGCGGTATTAGCCCTCTCGTTCGTAGTAGCTCGTCTCGTGGAACTTTGTGTCGCAACTCTCCTCTTAAGCGCCATCGTCCTAAAAATAAAAGGAAAGAAAACTCGTTCAGCAAATGTGTGCAAAAACAAGGCCAAATGCCATAATAACAACGCGAACATAAACACGTATGAAAAATAGTGCACACATTGCAATCAGAGAAAATCGATTCAAAAAGACTATGGTCATAGTCCAAGTGATTTACTCAATTAAAATCACTCGGTTTGCTATAACCTTTGGCTCTGATACCAACTTCTGTCACACCCCGCTTAAAGCGGAAACACAAGGTGTTCCAGTTATAATATCACGAGTCAAATGTTACAACATACAACCAATAAACAAAACATTCAAATATATTAATCATGCAAAATGTTACCCAAAATACATTACAAATCCAAAGGCGTTACAACGCCATATACAATACAAATGTCAACAAACGGATCACATGGAAATTACATCAATCAATTCAAATACAAATTTCCCAAAAACAAGTGATCCGAAAATACATGGCATGATCAACAGGAATCCTCAGTTTCCTGAAAAGCGTTAAAACGACATCAACAACATGTTGGTGAATTATTCGCAATTTATAAGTAAAATTTGACCCATTGACAAGTTTCGATAAACATCATAATTTCAAATATCGTATCTCAAATCATATCATTTTAAATCATAACATATCTTATCTTGTTATATCTTGTTTTCAACCCTAGCGAGGATACCATACTTAGATTAGTCATACACATCGATCCTTACCACACAATAAAGTCCCCTCTTCTATGGTGAGTCAATCCAAAGGTAAACGAATAATATACCGGTCATAACATCCACTCATATAAGCATCCTACCGAGCGATGAGGGTTAGGTACAATAACCCATATAGCTATAAATATGAAACAGTTGGGCATAAAGCTTAACGAGTGTAACAGGGGTGCCACCAAGGCAATAAAGACTCCTAATCTAAGGCAGACCTATTCAACTAGGTAAACAAGATAATCAATAACGTCCCGCACAAATGCAGGCAATTTTATAAAATACGCTTTCCAGCCCAAAAATATTTAAGACAAGGGCTACGAATAACCCACTATACAACTCCAGCAATTCTCTGGTAAATAATCACAGGATCACAATTCCACCGTCTAAGTGCCTTAAACAATAAACAACATAGTCTCAGTATCTCTAAAAGTCTAGTCCGGTTTAGCCTTGTCGGTTAAGATTAAGTTTAATATAACATTCCAACGATTAATTAGTCGAATAAGGATGACGGATTGAGAAGACGATGTTCCGCGCCAGAAAAGGGCCGATCGGCAAGATATCGGTCTTTCACGTAAACAACGACCGTTGGAAACAAGTGATAACTCCATGTCGAAAAGAATATTAATACCAATGTTCATTATATTGACCAAGATCAAAGATGTCGACTTTATAAAATGTAGGTCCCAATGGTCCGATCTACAGGATTAAACTAACTAATCACGAGGCGGAATCTCGTAATCAGTAAATGACACAAGTTATAATCGAAAAAGCAAATTAAGAACAAGTAATTACCAGATTCTAAATACTTTATAAATTGAATCACTCAATTACAATAAAATTTTCTCAGAGTTTTCCCTCTCAAATTCTCTGAATCATTAACCCTAAACCTAAACTCAATGTCTCTTTATATAGAGACATGTTCACATGCTTGGGCCACTAATGGGCTCATGGACTATGAAAAGTCCATTAACACCCATAACAGACTAAATAGCCCACTTAACAATACAATGTTATTGGGCCATCACAGACTCAAATAAACTATAACTAAAGACTTAATTAATCTAGAACAACTGTCACAGATATTGCACCAACAAACTCCCCCTTGACTGTTGCTTCTAGATTCCGTTATACGCTCAAAGTCTTTATAGTCTTGTACTCCTTGTATTACTTGCAGGTTCTTCTAACTCATCATTGTCTTGAATAACTCCCCCTGAATTGTTGCAATAATTCAGTCTTCTCTGTTTAAGCTTGTGAAGATTCAGTCTTCTCCGTTTACGCTTTCAAAGAGTTAGTCTTCTCCGTTAATGCTTGTGAAGTGTTAGGCAGCTCCCTTTGTTGTTGTGAACTTCGTTGTTTATCAGAGTCTTCATCACTAGTTGACTCAACTAAGTTCATCACTTTTTCTCGTATTCTTCGAGCTTCCATAAATGACAACAAAACTCCCCCTGAGCTGTCTGACGATGAACAACGTCTCAAACAGCAGTTTTCAAGAGTAGAGTCTCGTACGCGCACAACCTGCAAACAAACGTTAGGAAAACATTTTTTTTTTTTTTTTTTTTTTAAGATTGACATGACATTTTTGAGGTTTTCATGTCGATTCTATTTTTCATAAAAAGAAATTACAAAGTTACAAAAATATCAGCTAAATTAGCAACGATCAGTTATGGTGGGGAACCCACGCCATAACACGACTTGTTTGTCCTCTTTCGTTCACGTATACGAACTCCTTGAAGAAGCCATCATCTTTAGTAACAGTAGTTTAAACTTTAGAATGCAGATGGTTCATCGGTGGACGAAAGGATCTAGATTGCTGATAACATGAATGTACTCTCTGACTCGGGTAGTATGGATTAGAACTTCTAAAAGACGATCGAAATGGACGCGGTTGAAATGAACGTTCATTAGAAACACCCGTGTGTTCTTGGTTCTTAATCCAATTTTGAGGCACCTGTTTCCGTACATGTGAATGTGATTGAGCCATTGAGTGCCGAACAGGTTGCACCTGTTTCCGTACAGGTGAGTGTGAATGAGCCATTGGTTTAGTCTTCGGTGAAGACGATCTGATAACTTGCTCTTTCTTCGGAGAGCACGATCTGTTGGCTTGCTTTTGCTTCTTCGTTGGACATACCGAGGCCACGTGACCATGTTCCCGGCATTTAAAACACTTCAAGTCATCCATGGGCTGTTTGGGTTTTGAGTTTTCAGCTAATGTACTCATTGTCGTTTCCGAAACACTTAACTCAGTTGAAGCACGTGACTCGGTTTGATCGTTCCTTGTAGAGGAAGATTCACATGAAGAGTCAACACTGTTTTCCTTCACGTCACATTCAAATTTAAGAAAATTGTAATTGTGATTAAAAGGTGGAGGTGTTTCATTATATCCCAAACCTGCAGTATTCCCACTGGTGCGTTGACGGCTTACGATGGAGTTCAAAGTACTGGAAGAAGTGCGGAACTGTTCGATCTTCCTTTCCTACTCAGTTAACCTTATTTCACCGTCATTTAACTCTTGAACTTTTGCAGCAAAACTCTTCTTTTCGTTTTCAAGACATTCATATAACATGTCAAATTTTTGTGTTAAATGCCCACATTTGATAAAAGTTCCATTCTAGTTTTCTCGTTTTGATTAAGTTTCTTTGCGTAATCATCTTTTAAAAACATTTGTATTGACACTTCATGTTCAAGTTGAGTTTGCTGTGATTCCAAAGTAGATACTGACTTGGTAAATTTATCATTTTGAAGAGTTAAGATTGTAAAAGATTTGCAGAGCTCTTTTACGGATTGAAGATCAAGAAGTACCTTTGTCTTCTCGGTTTTGAGGTCGGCCATCTTTTCAATGAAGTTTTCGTTGGATAGGTCCAACGTACAGCTGCAAACCTTTGTTTCATCTTCAATATCTTCAACATCCTGAGCATCTTCTTCATTTGAGCTAAGCTCATAACCTCTGAATCTTTCAATCACCTTTCCCAAAGGTAATAGTGGACGCGTTTCTTTATATGTTTCGATTTCATCTTTAATTAAGTTAACATATACCTCCCAACGCTTTGACAAGGCATCCAAAAATCGCTCTACTCTTTCAGCATTTGATGGTACAATATTGTATCTAGAAAGTTCAACAATTAGATTATAGAATCTGGTGGCAGTATCTTCAAAGTTTTCGTTAATTTCAGCTCTGAAAGTATCAAACTGCCTTTTAAGGAGGTTTTCGCTACTTGTTCCTTGTTTAGTAGTTGGACCATCGAATTTTAAAGAATTCATATCTTTACTTTATGTTAAATGAATTAAGTCCAAATAACGAGTCCAATAAACAGTTCAAGTAACGAGTCCAAATCAATTCAGTCCAATAAATTTGAAGTCCAATTAATTTTAAAGCCCAATTCAGTTTAATTTGTATCAGCTTGTTTTGGCCCAATTTAAATTAAAGGCCTAAATGAATTAAGTCCACTTAAGAGTTTGCTTGCTCCACTAACTTTCGGTAACAAATTACTGGTCACGGAAAAGTTAACAAATTACTGGTCACGGACTTGATTACACCTCAATCTGCCTCACGCCTTTCTCAATCAACGGACATGATTATCAAATTAACCAAGAATCCAATAAAAATATCAAATTAACCAAGAATCCAAAAATCAGCGAACATAAGCAAGCCTATTGCCAAACGAACATCAACTGCCGAACTTGATTAACAGAATCCATGAGCTAAAACGAATTTGGCCTAAGATGAGTCTCCAAAACGAACATAAAATTTGTGATTAAACCAAACGAACTTGATGTTCGTTGCCCCTGTTAACAACCACGAACATAAAACTACTGTTACTAACGAACATCAAACGACGAAGATGATGTCCATCCCCTTTTAATCGCTGCCACGAAGATGAATCGAAACGAAGATGATATTCGCCTATGTAATCGCTGTTTTCCACGAACTTGATGTTCGTTTCTGAAACGAAGATGACGTGTAAGTTCGCCGCTGCTAACGAAGAAAAATAATTGATGTTCGCCGCTGCTATTTTCTTTTTTTAATTTCGATCTGCGCCGCTTTTGTATTTATCCCCCAATTTCAATTGTCTGTGTGTGGTTTGTTTTAGTCGGCTCCACACTTAGTATATAATCTTATCTTCGCTGTCTTTTGTTTTAAAATAATGTGAAGCCCAATTCCAATTGATCACAAAGCCCAAATTAATTAAACAGAAATCAAAGTAATTTTTTAAGGCAACGAACAAAACAAAAAAAACTTTGTAAAGCTGCAATCAATACTTTTCTTTAAACCCTAAAATTTCAGCCGTCACAAACCCTAAATTTTTCAATAACAGCCGTCGGAAACTGAAGAACCCTAATTCCCAAAATCGATTAAAACCTGATATTAATCCTGAACCAAATCTCGATAGAGAGCAAACAATGCGTTTGCTCTGATACCAATTGTAGGTCTGATATCGCTCATTTATATGACTATTTTATCGCGATATTCATTGTGTTTTGTGTCCCAAACGTAATGGAAAGGCCCTTTTATGCTTATGTTTTGTAAAGTTTTTTGTTAGGATTGAGTTAGGTGTTTTTGGAGCAAAAAGAAGGAATTTTTGGAGTTTAACTTGAAGATGGACAAAACAACCAGTGATAGGCGACGCATTCAAGTGGATTGCTCAACGCATTCAGCTCGGAGCTGGGAATGCGGCGCATTCCTAGGCGTAGCAGTTACTTGGCAGTTTATTAATTATTAATCATGGAGTAATGAAAAGTCACTTAACACTCCATAAGAGCCAGACAATGCAACACAGTAAATAATCAATTTTCGTCATAGTTTTGGGTAATTTCATATCATTGGAAGCATCAAAACACTCTTTACTTTTCGTATTTCATCAAGAATTGTTACTTTCAATTTCGTTTAGTACTTGGAGACTATTTGGGAACTTATTACTTACGCTTGGTATTAATCTTTTATCATTTTTATTGCAATTTGAATCATGTCTTTTACATATTTGATTGTGATTGTTACAATTATGAGTAGCTAATTTCTCTAAACGTTTGCTTGGATTATGTGATCGTTTATGTGTTAGATTTTGGGTGTGAGATTAGAGTGATATGTAGAGGTTAATTGGGGATCCGTTTGGGTTAATATCTTAATTATCTTGTTGAAATTGTTTATACTCTTATTTGGTAATCTAAAAAAGGGTATTCGAAAGGAATCCGTAATTTTTACTAAAATAGGAACGAATTAATCGGCCGGTCTTTAGTTGATTATAAGTTTATGATATTCGAAAGGAATCATTAACAACGATTTAAACAAGTAGGTATTAACACGAACGCTAGCTACTAAATTAAGAGAAATCGGTTTAGGAGTTAGTAAGCTATTCGAAAGGAAGCTTATAGATTAATTCTCACATATCGGCTTGAAACTTTATGCACAATTACTTGAGGTGTTAACGGTATTCGAAAGGAATCGTTGCATGGTTAAGTAATTGGAGAAATACGGTATTCGAAAGGAACTTAGGATTTTACATTAGAAGTTTATCGACATTTTCACGCCTAAGAAATAACACATATTCGTAAACGGTCCAAGCAAGCGTCTTTTATCTATATTTTAATTCAAGAATATTTTCATTGTTAGTATAATCAAGTCTTCTTAAGACTAAAACCAACTTGTTACTGGTTACGTGTTTTTATAAAACTAATACTTTCAACTATAAATAGTCCCTGTGTTCGAACCCGTTATTTACTAATATTATTTTACAACTGACAAGGGTACACTGCCCGTGTCGTAATCTAGTAAAGGTTTATTTTCGGAAAACTAGATTTTTCACATCAAGTTTTTGGCGCCGCTGCCGGGGACTTGATTTAGTTGATGTTTTTAGTTTCTTGTTTGATTACTTGTTTGAATATTTTTCACGGGTATTTGTTTGTTTTTGTTGTGATTTTCAGGTTTGTTGGTTGTGGATGTTCACGAGGTCCCAAGGGAAGCAAGTGAATAGCCCTCTTTCTGATCCGGAAAAACTTTTGAGGAAACGAGGTTTAGGAGCAGCCGCATCGGTAGTTTATAGTGAAAGCGATTCTTCCGAGGAGGAAGTAGAAGTTGTTTTTGAAGAAGAAATGGAAGACGGAGAAAATGGTAGACCAAATGGTGGAGGAATTATTGACCCACCCAATCCTTTTGACATACCGATAATCAATAGGAACCGGATTGTACCACAAACGCAAGGGTCGACCATTGTAGCACCGGAATTGGGGGCCGATTTTTCCGTTAAAGGGCACCACCTAAAAATGATTCAAGACAGCACATTTGACGGACATTTCAAGTCCGACCCGCACAAACATGTAGAAAATTTTATTGAGGTGTGCAAAATGTTCCGATATGGAGCGGGTCAAGAGGAAAGTGTTATGTTGAGTTTGTTCCCATCGTCTCTCACGGGAGAGGCGAAAACATGGTTAATGAGTTGGAGCCGGGAACAATTGAAAGTTGGGAGGCGATGAGAGAGCTTTTTGTGACGAGATTTTTCCCACCCATTTTATGTAGGAAGTTATTGAACCAAATCCATTCTTTTCAACAATGGGATAACGAGACCATAACGGATGCATGGATTAGACTTAAGGAATTGTTGAGGAATTTCCATGGCTACGATTTGGATCGTGATGAAGTGATTGACATCTTTTACTATAGTTTGGATAGTCGTTCTCAACACGACTTGGATTTAGCGGGTGGTGGTAGTTTCTTATATAAGTCACCGAATGAGGCTCACCGAATGATGGAAGATCAAGTCCAAGCTCGAATTGCTAGGGACCGAGTGACTAGGAATAGAAGAGTAAGTGGAACGGTAAACCAAGTCGAAGAAGGAGGTAGTAGTAGTAGCAACAAGGAGGTGGTTAACGAAATTAAGTCCTTGGGTGAAGAAATGAAAAATCGATTGGGTCGTTTGGAGAAGGATGTCCACTTGGTGAAAAATGGTTGCGGGAAATGTGGAGGACCGCATTATACGGATGATTGTGAGCCGAAAACCAAAGAAGCGAATTATGCCAACTACGGGTATCAAAACCGGGGAAATAGTGGATATGGAAATCAAAATCGGGGCAATAGAAATGAGGCACGATTTCAACCCAACCAATCGAAACCAAAGGGGGAGAATGAGGAATCAAACTTTGAGGAAATGATGAAAGAGTTCGTTTACTCCCAAAAGGCAGCAAACGATTTGATGGCTAACTCAATGAAGGGGTTTACCGCGAAATGGGAGCAAAGCCAAAGGAACACTCAAGCCAACATGCAAGACTTAGAACGAAAATTTGAGAGGCTAAGTGAGAAGTTTTCAAACCGACCAACGGGTCAAATGCCTAGTTCTACCCAACCAAACCCGAGGCAAAACCAAAACAATAACGGAGGATCGTCAAACCAAGGGTCGAAGTATGTACCCCCAAACAATCGGGATGAACATTTTAACGTTGTGGACACTCGATCAGGACCTAAGTATGGGGGAGTTGGAGAAAATGGGCTGAACAACAAAAAAAATCAAAACGGTGCTGGAACAAGCACGAATGCGCCGCCTGTTGATGGAATGTGGCGCATTCCCACTCCCGAGCCGAATGCGCTGCCTCATACTCCACCGAATGCGTCGCCTATTGCCCAGAATGCCCCGAATGCGCCGCCTGTCATAGGAATGCGGCGCATTGAGCCTGTTGACAGCGATTCGGAGGACGAAGAAGAGATTGAGATGGAGTCGAGGCCCGGGAAGGAACAAACGGTTCCTAGCAAAGAAAAGGAGCTGGAAAGTGAAGTGAAGGGACCATATAAGCCACATATCCCATATTCGCATAGGCTTCGAAAGGAAAAGAAAAAGGAACAATACGGTAAATTCATCGAATTAATGAAAACTGTTAAGATTAACGTTCCTTTAGTTGATCTTATTGCAGGTATGCCAAATTATGCCAAATTCATGAAGGAGCTAGTGAGCGGGAAAGGAGATTATATGGAGAAAATCACCGCATTCCTGAATGCCGAATGTTCGGCGATTGTGAAGAGGTCTATTCCACCAAAGCTTGAAGACCCAGGAAGTTTTTTGTTAACTTGCACGTTTAATGACACTTTTACTTTTAGTGCGTTAGCAGATTTAGGGGCAAGAATTAATTTAATGCCCAACTCTATTTACCCTAAATTGTCTTCAAATGCTTTAACACCAACACGTATGAGCATAAGATTGGCCGATCGATCTTATCAATATCCATTGTGTATTGCCGAAAATATGCTCATACGGGTTGGAGATTTTCTATATCCCGTAGACTTTGTTATTCTCGAGATGGAGGAGGATGAAAAAGTTCCTCTCATTTTGGGTAGACCATTTTTAAACACCGCGGATGCTATCATCCGGGTTAGGGATACTGAAATTTCTTTGGGTTTGGGTGATGAAAGGGCAACATTTTCTCTAAATCAAGCTATGAAACATTCTTATTCTACTGACGAGTCTTGTTTTAGAATTGATGTTATAGATGAAGCGGATTATGATCTCGATTGGGAAGGCATTTTAGAAGAAGAAGCGGAGATGGAGATGTTGAATGCCATTGGCAAAGAAGAAGAGGATGAAGAGGAAAGTTCAAAGGAAGTGAAGGAGCTAGTGATTCACGAAGGGGCGAGGATCAAAACTTCTATTGAAGATCCTCCGAAGGACTTGGAACTTAAACAATTACCGGAACATCTCGAGTATGCATTTTTAGATGGTAATTCTAGTCTCCCAATTATTATCTCGTCTTCACTTTTGGAAGACGAGAAGGTTAAATTACTAACGGTCCTTAAAAGTCATAAAAAGGCTTTCGCTTGGCGCATTTCGGATATTCCGGGTATAAGTTCCGATTTTTGTAAACATAAAATCAACTTTTTGGATGATGTAAAACCCGTTGTCCAACGAAAACGGAGACTTAACCCGAATAGGCAAGATGTGGTCAAGAAGGAAATTGTCAAACTTTTGGACGCAGGGATCATTTACCCAATAGTGGATAGCCCATGGGTTAGTCCGGTACATTGCGTACCCAAGAAAGGTGGGATGACTGTTGTGCTTAATGAGAAGAATGAGTTGGTGCCTACGAGAACCGTGACGGGATGGAGAGTGTGTATTGATTATAGGAGGTTGAATGAAGAAACGAGGAAATATCATTTTCCATTACCCTTCATGGACCAAATGATAGAGAGGTTGGCGGAAAATGAGTTCTATTGTTTTCTCGACGGTTTTTCGGGTTATTTTCAAATTCCAATTGATCCCGAGGACCAAGAGAAAACAACCTTTACTTGTCCGTTCGGTACTTTCGCTTATAGAAGAATGCCGGTTGGGTTGTGTAATGCACCGGGTACGTTTCACAGGTGTATGATGGCGATTTTTCAGAATATGGTCGAGAATTCCATGGAGGTATTTATGGACGATTTCTCGGTCTATGGGAGTTCGTTTGATGGGTGCTTAGAGAGTTTGGATAAAATGTTAGCACGGTGTGAAGAAACTAATTTGGTGCTAAATTGGGAAAATGCCATTTTATGGTAAAAGAAGGAATAGTGTTGGGGCATAAGATTTCTAAGGCGGGAATTGAGGTGGATAGAGCGAAAATAGAAGTGATAGCAAAATTACCACCTCCAACAAATGAGAAATCAGTTAGAAGCTTTCTAGGACACGCGGGGTTTTATAGGCGATTTATTAAGGATTTTTCAAAGATAACTAGGCCGATGACCTCGTCTGTTAGAGAAGGATACAAAGTTTGAATTTTCGGAGGATTGCATGAAGGCATTTGAGGTGTTGAAGGAACGGTTGACAAACACACCAATCTTAGTGTCACCGAATTGGGATTTGCCGTTTGAACTTATGTGTGACGCGAGTAACTTTGCGGTAGGGGCGGTTTTGGGACAAAGAATTGAGAAACATTTTCGGCCCATTTATTTTGCGAGCAAAACCCTTAATGAAGCTCAACAGAATTACACGACCACCGAGAAGGAGTTATTGGCGGTGGTGTTTGCCTTTGATAAGTTTCGGTCATATTTGGTGCTTAGTAAAACGGTGGTATTCACGGATCATTCGGCACTGAAATTTTTGTTCTCGAAATTGGATGCTAAACCGAGGTTGATTAGGTGGATATTATTATTGCAAGAGTTTGACGTGGAGATCCAAGATAAGAGGGGTCGAGAGAATGTGGCGGCGGATCATTTGAGCCGTTTGGAGAATCCTAGTCTTGGGGCTTTAAATGAAGAGGATATTCGAGACACCTTTCCGGATGAAAGATTGGCATTTGTTGGAAAAGTATTTGGTGAACGGAGTCCTTGGTATGCCGACATAGCCAACTATTTAGCGGGTGGAGTTATTAGTAGAGAGCTCACTTATCAACAACGGAAGAAGCTATTTTCGGATGCCAAGTATTATTTTTGGGAGGAGCCATTTTTGTTTAGGATGTGTGCCGATGACATGGTGAGGAGATGTGTTTATGGAGCCGATACTAGGAGAATTCTTGATGAATATCACCATGGTCCAACGGGAGGGCATTATGGTCCATCAGTGACGGGTAAGAAGGTGTTTGATGCGGGTTTCTATTGGCCCACTATTTTTAAGGAAGCGCACACCTTGGTGAGGACATGTGACTCGTGTCAAAGGCAAGGTACAATTACGAGAAGAGACGAGATGCCACAGCAAGGCATCCAAGTGTGCGAGGTTTTCGACATTTGGGGTATCGATTTCTTAGGGCCGTTTAAACCATCGAATAGGAATGTTTACATCTTGGTGGCGGTGGATTACGTGTCTAAATGGGTCGAGGCAAAGGCTCTACCTACTAATAATGCTAACGTGGTTATTGACTTTTTACGAAGTTTGTTTTGTAGGTTTGGTATGCCAAAGGCTTTGATTAGTGATCGGGGAACCCATTTTGCAAATGCCCAAATGGAGAAAGTGTTGAAGAGATACGGGGTTCAACATAGATTTTCGACTTCCTACCACCCCCAAACAAGTGGGCAAGTCGAAAACACGAATCGGGCGATTAAGCGTATTTTGGAGAAGACGGTTCATAATAACCCGTCTTTGTGGTCAAAGAAGCTAGATGAAGCGTTGTGGGAATTTAGGACCGCTTACAAGACACCGATTGGTACGACTCCGTTCAAGATGCTATATGGGAAAACATGTCATTTACCCATGGAGATAGAACATAAGGCTTATTGGGCGCTTAAGGAATGTAGCATGAATTTGATAGCAAGTGGTGAGACCCGGTTTTTGCAACTCCATGAGTTAGACGAGTTTCGATGGAATGCTTATGAGAACTCCGCTCTTTATAAGGCAAGAACGAAGATGGTTCATGACTTGAAAATCCGACGAAAAGAGTTTAAGGAAGGGGACAAGGTGCTTTTGTTTCAATCTAAATATAAGTTCAAAGCACCAAAGTTGAAGTCTAAGTGGACGGGTCCGTATTTGGTGAAACGGGTCTTTTCGGGTGGCTATGTGGAACTAGAAACGGATGAGGGCGGATCATTTATCGTGCACGGTCAAAGAGTTAAAATCTATCGTGAGGAGGACGAGGAAAATGGAATGACGATGGAGGATGGGTTTCACCCATTCTAAGTGGAAAAGAATACCGAGGAGTCAAGCTAGTGACTCGAGCCAAAAACGAGCATTTGCGGGAGAAACCCCGGTTTGTTGTATCTTTCTCTTTCATTTTAGTTTTTCTTTCCGTTATTTGCTATTTGTGTCGGTTTTATTTTAGGAGTTTTCGTTTTAGTGTAGTTTAGTATAACTTAGCTTAACATGGAAAAAAAAAAAGTGAGGAACCAAGTTCTGAAGTCGGAATACGCCGCCTGTCACCCATTGGCGGCTTATTCGACTAAAAATCAGGTTTTATAGTACGCCAGTTAAACATAACCCAACGCATTCTCCAATATTATTATCAAGCGGCGACTAAGGAGAAAACACACACACAACCGAACCTTCGATTTTTCCACTAATTATCACCAAAATCGTTCAACATAAGGAATGGGGAAATCGGTAAACATCTCTAACATCTTTTAATCTTTCAACTCGTTTTAAATTTCAATTAGGGTTCTTAGGTTTAAACAATTTGGGGAAAACTTTAGATTAGGTTAAATTAGGTTCTTATCTGTTAATTAGTTGGTTATTAAGGTTACTTTAGGTCGATTACATATATTTTGTTGGTTTGATTTCGTGACTCGGGTCTGTTAGATAATTGTTCGAAACTGTTGCTGTCGCCAGGCTGAATGCGTCGCCTGTCACCCACTGGCGGCGCATTCCAGCTTCAGCTTCCAAAAAAAAAAAAAAAAAATTTGTTTTTCGTTTAGTTTGTTACTAACATGTTTTGCTTCTTGCTTTTCTTAATGTTTTGTTTGTATAGAGTAAACGTAGAGCAGTTGTAGCCGAGGAAGAGGAGGTCGTGTACGAAACACGACGGGTTTTCAAGATAAGTATGGCAGCTCGGATGATGAAGAATGAAACATACAATTGGTTGAAATGGCCCGGGGCCGATCAGAATAGAAAGATTCAATTGAACAATGAGTTGGCTGTCCTCCAGAATAAAAAAGTGATACCGCCCCGGTTTTTGGATTGGGATCTTATGAATACTTTGGAGATTGCGGACGATTTGGAGTCTTATTTCATTACAAGAGTTCAATATAATGGGAATACCTTTGACATACCCATTTGGAAGAATGCATTTGAAGTTAGGGAACCGGTTTACAGAGAATGGTGCTTGGAGTTTTATGCTAGCATCGAGATTGATGATTTTCCGGCAGACCAAAGTGAGATTTTTCGTGCTGAGGTTGTTAAGTTCATACTTGGGGGTCAAGAGCACCGGCTTTCGGTGCCAAAATTTGGACAGTTGATCGGGTTATACAGTGAGGAGGAGTTAGAGCAGCCGGGAATGTCTCATTATGCTAGTAAGGGAAGCTGGACGTACGAGAGTGTTTACATAGACAGGGATAACATATGGATGGGGTTGTCGGGGCGATCCCATTACAAGACGACCAGTAAAGCAATTGAGTTGAACGATCCAATGCTCCGTTTGCTACAGAAAGCATTGTGTCACTCTGTTAACCACCGCGCCACCCATCATGACTAGGTGTATAAAGAAGATTTGTGGATGCTACATTATTTTGATAGGAGAATCCCCACAAACTTTGTTTATTTACTGTGGGCGTTGGTTAAATACATGAGCGATCAAGGAAAAGGACGGAAAAATAGCAGCGGAATGTTGTGTGGACACTTCATTACACGGATGGTGAAGAATTTGGGATTGGCGACCAATGCCAACATGAGGGGGTTGTCCAAAGAAGTGGATTGGAAATGGATAACCAAGGGGGATTTGAAGTTAGGACATGCCATTAATAAAGCGGGGGCATTTGCAAAGTCAGGGGACTGGGGTAGTGATGAGGATCAGGGTAGCGATGAGGAGGATGAGACCGATATTGAGGGAGATGCTTTGGAACCACCAGCACAGGGGGTATTTGTACCGGGTGGATAAACTCAGGGGGGATTTAATGAGAGTACTTCATCTCAGGCACCACCACCACTTGGCCCATTTGATTTTAACCCAATGATGCACGAGATGTATCGTATTGGGCGCCAGGTGGATGCTACACAGGTGGATGTGTCACATATTAGGACGGAGGTTGATCGAACCCGAAGAGAGGTGAACAGAGTTGGGGAATATGCCCACTACCACATGGAGCGTTACCAACCTATGTGGGAGTACCTGACTACGAGCCAATACCACCCGAATAATCCTGGGTCATCAAGTGGGTGGACCGAGTACAACCCACCTCCATTGTTCAACCCGCTATCCCCCGATGAAGAAGAATGAATGAAGAGGATGAAGCCGCTTGTGGGGCTTACTTGTTTGTTGTGTTTGTTTGTTTGATGAGCTATTTCCTTTCATTTGTGTTGGTCATGTCGGAACTATTTTTTTTTTTTTGACGTAGTTTAGGATGCTTTATGTTATGCTAATTAACTTGTTTGTTTATGTGTTTGTACCTTACCAAGACTGGCATTAAGTTCAGCACGTGCGGAGTAGATTCGGAAATCATGCCACATCCAACGGAACTCGCACGGTTTTGTTTTTCTTTCTTTTATTTTTGTATTTTTAGTTTTATTTTAATTTCCCTTAAGTTAGTTAGTTTTTATTTTAATGGAACACATTAGGGACAATGTGTTGTTCAAGTATGGGGGGTTAGTCGGGAAATTAGTTAGTTTTGTCCCCTATATCCATTACGTTTATTTTAGTCCCATTTGAGTCATTTAGAGTCTCTAAAATAAAAATAAATAAATAAAAAACGCTTAAATGTAGTTAGGGAAAATGATAGGGGCTTGTATATTTCACTTTATTCCGGTACTTTAACGTGAAATTGCTTAGGAACATCTTTAGTTAATAAAATACTTGTAAATAAGAGTTTAGGTTTTCTAATTTTAGTTCCTTAAGTTTCCCTGAAAAATCAAAAAAATAGATAATCACTAGATATCCTTAGTACCGAGCCCTTTTAGTCCTTGCACCCTTTAGGGGGTAGTTGGGGAATCCTAGTATTACTTAAGCCCTTGGAGAATTAGAGGCGAAGAAAAAGGCCATAGGTCTTTCCCGACGACAAAATAGAAATTGATCCTCACTATAACGAAGACTCAAATCCCGTTATTCCGTTCACTTCAAAGAAAATATAAAAAAAAAAAATCTATAATATTTGAAGTGAACAAAAGTGAGAGGAAAAGAAAAAGATGAAGACTAACCAATCAATTCTCAAGAAAGAAGTACTTAATCGAAAAAATGCTTAGTAATATTTTAAGGGTTCCCCCGAAAGTAAGGCGTAAGGGGTCGGCTGTAATGGCTGATCGCTCTAACTTCGGTTAGAGAGTGAGGGAAAAGGGGTGATTATCTTGACATATCTAAACTAGGGGAAGAATTAGGAGTTAAAATTAGTAAATTGCGGTTTTTGTTTACTTAAGTAATTTAGTAGCTTTAGATGTTTGTAGTCGGTTTTACGATCTAGCAATTTCACGCATATCTTTATTTCTAACACCGGAATTTAGTTAAATGTTTGAGCCCGTGATTCCCTATCTTTTCTTAAGTTGTATGTTTTGTAAAATTTTTAGTAGGTTTGAGTCGGATTTGCTTAGGGACAAGCAAATGCTTAAGTATGGGGGGTTTGATATCGCTCATTTATATGACTATTTTATCGCGATATTCATTTTGTTTTGTGTCCCAAACGTAATGGAAAGGCCCTTTTATGCTTATGTTTTGTAAAGTTTTGTGTTAGGATTGAGTTAGGTGTTTTTGGAGCAAAAAGAAGGAATTTTTGGAGTTTAAGTTGAAGATGGACAAAGCAACCAGTGATAGGCGACGCATTCAAGTGGATTGCTCAGCGCATTCAGCTCGGAGCTGGGAATGCGCCGCATTCACACCACTGGCGGCGCATTCCTAGGCGTAGCAGTTACTTGGCATTTTATTAATTATTAATCATGGAGTAATGAAAAGTCACTTAACACTCCATAAGAGCCAGATGTTGGGAACTTATTACTTACGCTTGGTATTAATCTTTTATCATTTTTATTGCAATTTGAATCATGTCTTTTACATATTTGATTGTGATTGTTACAATTATGAGTAGCTAATTTCTCTAAACGTTTGCTTGGATTATGTGATCGTTTATGTGTTAGATTTTGGGTGTGAGATTAGAGTGATATGTAGAGGTTAATTGGGGATCCGTTTGGGTTAATATCTTAATTATCTTGTTGAAATTGTTTATACTCTTATTTGGTAATCTAAAAACGGGTATTCGAAAGGAATCCGTAATTTATACTCAAATAGGAACGAATTAATCGGCCGGTCTTTAGTTGATTATAAGTTTATGATATTCGAAAGGAATCATTAACAACGATTTAAACAAGTAGGTATTAACACGAACACTAGCTACTAAATTAAGAGAAATCGGTTTAGGAGTTAGTAAGCTATTCGAAAGGAAGCTTATAGATTAATTCTCACATATCGGCTTGAAACTTTATGCACAATTACTTGAGGTGTTAACGGTATTCGAAAGGAATCGTTGCATGGTTAAGTAATTGGAGAAATCCGGTATTCGAAAGGAACTTAGGATTTTACATTAGAAGTTTATCGACATTTTCACACCTAAGAAATAACACATATTCGTAAACGGTCCAAGCAAGCGTCTTTTATCTATATTTGAATTCAAGAATATTTTCATTGTTAGTATAATCAAGTCTTCTTAAGACTAAAACCAACTTGTTACTTGTTACGTGTTTTTATAAAACTAATACTTTCAACTATAAATAGTCCCTGTGTTCGAACCCGTTATTTACTAATACTATTTTACAACTGACAAGGGTACACTGCCCGTGTCGTAATCTAGTAAAGGTTTATTTTCGGAAAACTAGATTTTTCACATCAAGGTCCCAGTGGTCCGATCTACAGAATTAAACTAACTAATCACGAGGCGGAATCTCGTAATCAGTAAATGACACAAGTTATAATCGAAAAAGCAAATTAAGAACAAGTAATTACAAGATTCTAAATACTTTATAAATTGAATCACTCAATTACAATAAAGTATTCTCAGAGTTTTCCCTCTCAAACTCTCTGAATCATTAACCTTAAACCTATACTCAATGTCTCTTTATATAGAGACATGTTCACAGGCTTGGGCCACTAATGTGCTCATGGACTATGCAAAGTCCATTAACACCCATAACACACTAAATAGCCCACTTAACAATACAATGTTATTGGGCCATCACAGACTCAAATAAACTATAACTAAAGACTTAATTAGTCTAGAACAATTGTCACAGATATTGCACCAACATAAAAGTCAAATGTCAACTATGTTGACTTATTATAAGTCAAAGTCAATTTAAAAGTCCAATTTGACACTTTGAATATTTTGAAGTCTTTTCTTACCAAAATATTTAGAGTAAAATGCCTTTCAAAACCATTGTATAAAGTTTGTCGTAAAAACATGTTCCGATGAATTAAAACGATGATCACAATCATGGCGAAGTTTAATATATCGCGAAAAGGTTGAAAATGTCCGTTTTAAGTAATATTAAGACATTTGCGACTGCGTTGGCGTTTTTGAGTCCAAAGACGATGTTATTCTATAGTATGTTACTTTTGCATACAATTTACTTATACAAGTGTTTTAATGTCGTAAAAAGTCGTGAGTTGGAATTTCGGCAGCGCTTCCGCGTCGTAAAATATTCGTCCAAATTTCATACACTTTCCCGCTTGATAACAATTTACATTTTAAACTTTACTCATAATACATAATACAATAATACATTAAATATGATACTTCCGGTTAGATTTATATGTTTAACATTATTAGTCCAAATCTCAGTCCAAATCCGATAAAATACATCAAGTGTTGGTCTAATAATTAACCCTAACCGTTTTCAAGGCTAAAACCGAAAAAATCGAAAGATTCACAGGGATAACAAATTATACCGTTAACACCCGCTTGATTTGACAAGGAACTGGAACAAACGACTTCAGTGGTGTGGTGATGAGAATATCCGCCTCCAAAACACAAGACAACCACCGATAATTAGCAAAACGAAAATTTGGTGTTAACAGACACATCCAGCCGCCGGCTGGAGCTCCACAGTCAGCTCCAGATTTCGTTAATTTTGGCGATTTTAAGCGTTTTCAAGAGTATTTTCGGTAGATCTCGACATGCAGTTTATAAACCTTTGATAATACCCATAGATTTCTTCAAATAACAACTTTTTATATCAAGATTTTAGTAAAATGTTTATAAAACTTATGTTCTTAGATAAATCACCATAGAACTTTTATAAAATCCTTTATTTGGTGTTAGATTTAACATGCATGTGATAAAATGTAAAGAAAACAGTAGGAGAAAGTTATTATACCGCAAGAAAAAGAGTGTGTGATGATCTAGCTTGATCTTGATGGAAGATTAGACCCGAAAATGATGAGAACCAAAGAAGTTAACCGGAAGAAATCACCACCTCTTGCTCCCTTAGATGAACATAATCGATTATTGTGATTTTTATGGTGTTTATTTGGTGATTATTGGCTGGAAATCACAGCAAGAGTGAAGAAAAATGAAGAACACGGGAGAGAGTTTGAGAGAAAACACTATGTGTGTGTGTTTTGTGATTAGAGAAATGAAAGAAATGACAAGAAAATGTGATAATATCACCTTGGGACAGGCGTTTTCTGGCAGAATAAAGGTCAAATCGGGCATAACCAAGTGGCACCAATCGATTTTCATGCAAAAATGAGTCATCCACCACCTGTCAGCAGCATCCAGCCGCCGGCTGGAGGAGCTCAGCCGTCGGCTGAAGCCCATCCATGGGCTGAGTCCTCCCAGCCGTTGGCTGAATGGCTGGTTCGACAGAATTCTCGTTTCCCGCTATCGTTAGGCATTTGTGTTCGTAAGGAGTTCCCGTTTGATTCCAAATGAACTTAGGCTAGTTCATTATAAGTATTCTTGGTATTATGATTCATTAAAATGATAACTTTTAAATTTTGGATTCGAGAAACTCACGATTTCGGTAAACGATAAACAAGAGCAAAAGCACAATATCTCGAGTATAAAGGATACGTTAACCGACAAATTTGGCATAAACCTTCTAACTTATTACCATGAGCATACTAACTATCTGGAACTAGACAAACATAAACTTACGTCTCAAGGGACGAATCAAAATAATCACATAAAACCCGAATCTCAGTAAATAAACCGTGAGTAAAATAAAGCGAAATACAAGGGCCAAAACAATTGCGAATAATATTAAAATAATAACGGTAACTCAAGTACCTCAAATTGACGGGACGTCACAATCTCAGTCACGATCCCTTTCTCGAGCCGCCTCCCCATCGCACGAACCCTTTGAGGGCCACACGGCCTCCGAGAGTCAGCGTCATCAGACGACTGACCCAACGGAGGATACGTCGATGGCAATTAGTAGCAGTATCGGGTCCAGCCCGAGGACTGTGCTACCACCTCCTCCACCAGCGCCCGTTGCCGCACCACCGCAGTTTCACGGGCCCCGTACCAGGTTGACCGCGCGAAAGCAGATCATCCTCCCGGGCCGCCTACCGGATCGGATGGCCGGACACCAGGCCGGTCCATCCCGACCCGCACCATCACACCTCCCGTTCGGACCATTATACATGGGAGAGACAGCTCGAGCGCGAGGAGATGCAACGTGCCCGCGACGTCGAGGCAGCCAGGCAGAGGATGCCGCCTACTCTTCAGCCTCCCCCACCGGCCGCATTCCTCCACCTGCACCGCGAGGTTCGGGGACTTGCAGAGGGGACTCGGCAGCAGGGGCTCCTCATCGGCGACGTCACCGATGTCGCGCATCAGTTGTCTGAGCAGTCGTTGCGGGTCATCGCATCGACTCGAGCTACGACACGAACTGTGCAGCACCTCGTTGGGGCGTGTCTAGTGATGAGTACGTTGATCGCGTTCATGGTGGCCAAGATGTTTTCGGAGAGGCGTCATTAGTCATTTCCTTTGTATTGTACTGTACTAAGCTTAGTCGTAATTTTCCATTGTACACTACTTAAGCTCCTTATCTATTATTTCCTATGTATTGTACTTCTAGTTCCATTCAGTATTTCGTTCTATGTACCAAACTTTATGTTATTAATGGAAATCTCTATCTTTTATTATTCGTACTTATCTTGTCGCGTGAATCTTTTATTATTGTCAATCATATATTACAATCTCTTGAATCGTTGTCGTGCGTGTGCTATTATATTCTTTGTCTGCTCCTTGACCATTATCATTATTAGCATCCATTATATTGTACTCTTTATCGCTCGCGCTTATTCGTGCGTTCTAAACTTTTCTCTTATCTGTTACAGAATCATGCCTCCAAAGCGCTCTAACGCTAGCCTCATCGCCGAGCAAGTTGCTACCCAAATGAACGCGGATATGCCCGACATGATCGCCCAGATCACTGCAGGGATCAACGCCAATGTCAACAACCATCAACAACAGCAACAGGAGTAACAACAGCAGCATCAGCAACAGAACAACATCAAACAGAACCAGAACCAACACCCGAACCCTCCTGCGTGCAACTACAAGAGTTTCATGGCGTGTAAGCCAAAGGAGTTTCACGGCACAACTGGTGTTGTAGGACTGCTCCAATGGTTCGAGAGTATCGAATCAGTCCTACACATCAGCCGATGTGCTTGTTACAATTATGAGTAGCTAATTTCTCTAAACGTTTGCTTGAATTATGTGATCGTTTTTGTGTTAGATTTTGGGTGTGAGATTAGAGTGATATGTAGAGGTTAATTGGGGATCCGTTTGGGTTAATATCTTAATTATCTTGTTGAAATTGTTTATACTCTTATTTGGTAATCTAAAAACGGGTATTCGAAAGGAATCCGTAATTTTTACTAAAATAGGAACGAATTAATCGGCCGGTCTTTAGTTGATTATAAATTTATGATATTCGAAAGGAATCATTAACAACGATTTAAACAAGTAGGTATTAACACGAACGCTAGCTACTAAATTAAGAGAAATCGGTTTAGGAGTTAGTAAGCTATTCGAAAGGAAGCTTATAGATTAATTCTCACATATCGGCTTGAAACTTTATGCACAATTACTTGAGGTATTAACGGTATTCGAAAGGAATCGTTGCATGGTTAAGTAATTGGAGAAATCCGGTATTCGAAAGGAACTTAGGATTTTACATTAGAAGTTTATCGACATTTTCACACCTAAGAAATAACACATATTCGTAAACGGTCCAAGCAAGCGTCTTTTATCTATATTTGAATTCAAGAATATTTTCATTGTTAGTATAATCAAGTCTTCTTAAGACTAAAACCAACTTGTTACTTGTTACGTGTTTTTATAAAACTAATACTTTCAACTATAAATAGTCCCTGTGTTCGAACCCGTTATTTACTAATACTATTTTACAACTGACAAGGGTACACTGCCCGTGTCGTAATCTAGTAAAGGTTTATTTTCGGAAAACTAGATTTTTCACATCAAGGTCCCAGTGGTCCGATCTACAGAATTAAACTAACTAATCACGAGGCGGAATCTCGTAATCAGTAAATGACACAAGTTATAATCGAAAAAGCAAATTAAGAACAAGTAATTACCAGATTCTAAATACTTTATAAATTGAATCACTCAATTACAATAAAGTATTCTCAGAGTTTTCCCTCTCAAACTCTCTGAATCATTAACCTTAAACCTATACTCAATGTCTCTTTATATAGAGACATGTTCACAGGCTTGGGCCACTAATGGCTCATGGACTATGCAAAGTCCATTAACACCCATAACACACTAAATAGCCCACTTAACAATACAATGTTATTGGGCCATCACAGACTCAAATAAACTATAACTAAAGACTTAATTAGTCTAGAACAATTGTCACAGATATTGCACCAACATAAAAGTCAGATGTCAACTATGTTGACTTATTATAAGTCAAAGTCAATTTAAAAGTCCAATTTGACACTTTGAATATTTTGAAGTCTTTTCTTACCAAAATATTTAGAGTAAAATGCCTTTCAAAACCATTGTATAAAGTTTGTCGTAAAAACATGTTCCAATGAATTAAAACGATGATCACAATCATGGCGAAGTTTAATATATCGCGAAAAGGTTGAAAATGTCCGTTTTAAGTAATATTAAGACATTTGCGACTGCGTTGGCGTTTTTGAGTCCAAAGACGATGTTATTCTATAGTATGTTACTTTTGCATACAATTTACTTATACAAGTGTTTTAATGTCGTAAAAAGTCGTGAGTTGGAATTTCGGCAGCGCTTCCGCGTCGTAAAATATTCGTCCAAATTTCATACACTTTCCCGCTTGATAACAATTTACATTTTAAACTTTACTCATAATACATAATACAATAATACATTAAATATGATACTTCCGGTTAGATTTATATGTTTAACATTATTAGTCCAAATCTCAGTCCAAATCCGATAAAATACATCAAGTGTTGGTCTAATAATTAACCCTAACCGTTTTCAAGGCTAAAACCGAAAAATCGAAAGATTCACAGGGATAACAAATTATACCGTTAACACCCGCTTGATTTGACAAGGAACTGGAACAAACGACTTCAGTGGTGTGGTGATGAGAATATCCGCCTCCAAAACACAAGACAACCACCGATAATTAGCAAAACGAAAATTTGGTGTTAACAGACACATCCAGCCGCCGGCTGGAGCTCCACAGTCAGCTCCAGATTTCGTTAATTTTGGCGATTTTAAGCGTTTTCAAGAGTATTTTCGGTAGATCTCGACATGCAGTTTATAAACCTTTGATAATACCCATAGATTTCTTCAAATAACAACTTTTTATATCAAGATTTTAGTAAAATGTTTATAAAACTTATGTTCTTAGATAAATCACCATAGAACTTTTATAAAATCCTTTATTTGGTGTTAGATTTAACATGCATGTGATAAAATGTAAAGAAAACAGTAGGAGAAAGTTATTATACCGCAAGAAAAAGAGTGTGTGATGATCTAGCTTGATCTTGATGGAAGATTAGACCCGAAAATGATGAGAACCAAAGAAGTTAACCGGAAGAAATCACCACCTCTTGCTCCCTTAGATGAACATAATCGATTATTGTGATTTTTATGGTGTTTATTTGGTGATTATTGGCTGGAAATCACAGCAAGAGTGAAGAAAAATGAAGAACACGGGAGAGAGTTTGAGAGAAAACACTATGTGTGTGTGTTTTGTGATTAGAGAAATGAAAGAAATGACAAGAAAATGTGATAATATCACCTTGGGACAGGCGTTTTCTGGCAGAATAAAGGTCAAATCGGGCATAACCAAGTGGCACCAATCGATTTTCATGCAAAAATGAGTCATCCACCACCTGTCAGCAGCATCCAGCCGCCGGCTGGAGGAGCTCAGCCGTCGGCTGAAGCCCATCCATGGGCTGAGTCCTCCCAGCCGTTGGCTGAATGGCTGGTTCGACAGAATTCTCGTTTCCCGCTATCGTTAGGCATTTGTGTTCGTAAGGAGTTCCCGTTTGATTCCAAATGAACTTAGGCTAGTTCATTATAAGTATTCTTGGTATTATGATTCATTAAAATGATAACTTTTAAATTTTGGATTCGAGAAACTCACGATTTCGGTAAACGATAAACAAGAGCAAAAGCACAATATCTCGAGTATAAAGGATACGTTAACCGACAAATTTGGCATAAACCTTCTAACTTATTACCATGAGCATACTAACTATCTGGAACTAGACAAACATAAACTTACGTCTCAAGGGACGAATCAAAATAATCACATAAAACCCGAATCTCAGTAAATAAACCGTGAGTAAAATAAAGCGAAATACAAGGGCCAAAACAATTGCGAATAATATTAAAATAATAACGGTAACTCAAGTACCTCAAATTGACGGGACGTCACAATCTCAGTCACGATCCCTTTCTCGAGCCGCCTCCCCATCGCACGAACCCTTTGAGGGCCACACGGCCTCCGAGAGTCAGCGTCATCAGACGACTGACCCAACGGAGGATACGTCGATGGCAATTAGTAGCAGTATCGGGTCCAGCCCGAGGACTGTGCTACCACCTCCTCCACCAGCGCCCGTTGCCGCACCACCGCAGTTTCACGGGCCCCGTACCAGGTTGACCGCGCGAAAGCAGATCATCCTCCCGGGCCGCCTACCGGATCGGATGGCCGGACACCAGGCCGGTCCATCCCGACCCGCACCATCACACCTCCCGTTCGGACCATTATACATGGGAGAGACAGCTCGAGCGCGAGGAGATGCAACGTGCCCGCGACGTCGAGGCAGCCAGGCAGAGGATGCCGCCTACTCTTCAGCCTCCCCCACCGGCCGCATTCCTCCACCTGCACCGCGAGGTTCGGGGACTTGCAGAGGGGACTCGGCAGCAGGGGCTCCTCATCGGCGACGTCACCGATGTCGCGCATCAGTTGTCTGAGCAGTCGTTGCGGGTCATCGCATCGACTCGAGCTACGGCACGAACTGTGCAGCACCTCGTTGGGGCGTGTCTAGTGATGAGTACGTTGATCGCGTTCATGGTGGCCAAGATGTTTTCGGAGAGGCGTCATTAGTCATTTCCTTTGTATTGTACTGTACTAAGCTTAGTCGTAATTTTCCATTGTACACTACTTAAGCTCCTTATCTATTATTTCCTATGTATTGTACTTCTAGTTCCATTCAGTATTTCGTTCTATGTACCAAACTTTATGTTATTAATGGAAATCTCTATCTTTTATTATTCGTACTTATCTTGTCGCGTGAATCTTTTATTATTGTCAATCATATATTACAATCTCTTGAATCGTTGTCGTGCGTGTGCTATTATATTCTTTGTCTGCTCCTTGACCATTATCATTATTAGCATCCATTATATTGTACTCTTTATCGCTCGCGCTTATTCGTGCGTTCTAAACCTTTCTCTTATCTGTTACAGAATCATGCCTCCAAAGCGCTCTAACGCTAGCCTCATCGCGGAGCAAGTTGCTACCCAAATGAACGCGGATACGCCCGACATGATCGCCCAGATCACTACAAAGATCAACGCCAATGTCAACAACCATCAACAACAGCAACAAGAGCAACAACAGCAGCAGCAGCAACAGAACAACATCAAACAGAACCAGAACCAACACCCGAACCCTCCTGCGTGCAACTACAAGAGTTTCATGGCGTGTAAGCCAAAGGAGTTTCACGGCACAACTGGTGTTGTAGGACTGCTCCAATGGTTCGAGAGTATCGAATCAGTCCTACACATCAGCCGATGTGCTGAAGCCAACAAGGTGGAGTACGCCTCTTGCGTATTCCATGGCCGAGCTTTATCGTGGTGGAACAGTGTTGTTCAAACCCGAGGGTGTGAGACTGCCTACGCTCTTTCCTGGAACGCCTTCAAGAACCTGCTTATTGAAGAATACTGCCCAAGAGGGGAAATCAAGAAGCTCGAGGCTGAGCTTTGGGACCACAAGATGATCGGCAACGACATCGAAAAGTACACCACCCGGTTCCACGAGCTCGCCCGGCTAGTTCCAAGGTTGGTAACCCTTGAGGAGAACCGGATTAACCTCTACATCTCCGGTCTTGTCCCCGAAATCCGAGGCATGGTCATCTCATTTGAGCCCCAGACATTGCAGAGCGCTATTATCTTAGCTCATCGACTCACCAGCAACCTCCTCACCACTCCTGCATCTTCCAAGAAGGAGTCGGGTGAGAAGAGGAAGTCTGAGCAGACCCCAAGGAGGAGCGACCGAATCAAGAAGGCCCGTATCACCCGCAATTTCGACGTGACTGCCGCACCTGCACCAGCACCGACACCCCTTACTGGACCCAGGCCTTACTTTGGACAGCACCCCAAGTGCAACAAGTGCAACTTCCACCACTCCGGTAACTGCCCAACATGTCTCAAATGCCAGAAGGTGGGCCATTTTGCCAAGTACTGCCCAGACAAGATGATCATCCAGGGTCAGAAGCCGACGTGCTTCGAGTATGGAAGCGACCAACACCTCCGAAACACCTGCCCTAGACTGCACCGAGCTCAGCAGAATCAGGGTGGACAAGGTAGAGGTCGTGCTTTTGCGCTTACAGCTGAAGAGGCATGTCAGGACCCCAATGCAGTTACGGGTACGTTTTCCATCAATGATCACTTTGCTTCCGTACTATTCGATTCAGGAGCTGAAAGAAGCTTTGTTTCCTTAGAATTTAGACCCCTCATTAACCTAGGATCTAAAGTTCTTAAGGATAGCTTTACCATCGAATATGCTGATGGCCAAGAGTTTGAAGCTAAGGATATAATCTTAGGATGTTCATTATGCCTATCTGACAAAATCTTTCCCATCGATCTAATTCCTATCGAGCTGTCAAGCTTTGACGTTATCGTCGGAATGGACTGGCTATCTCGTTTTCGAGCCGAGATCGTCTGTTTTGACAAACTAATTCGCATTCCTCTTTCGGAAAGTGAGACTCTCGTTGTTCAGGGAGACAATCCTGGACCACAACTTCGCATCGTGTCTTCCATAAAAATGCGCCAGTACCTCGAGAAGGACTACGACGCATTCCTCGCTCATGTTGTCGAACGTAAACCTAAGGAAAGCCGAGTCCAAGACATTCTTGTAGTCAAGGATCATCCAGAAGTCTTTCCTGAGGATTTGCCTAGGCTACCGCCGCATCGATAAGTGGAATTCCGAATAGACCCCGTTCCTGGCGCAACACCGGTTGCCAAGACACCGTACCGTCTAGCACCACCCGAAATGCAAGAACTGTCAAAACAGCTGCAGGAACTCTTAGACCATGGTCTTATTCGCCCAAGTTCGTCCCCCTGGGGAGCCCCAATCCTCTTTGTCAAAAAGAAAGACGGATCCTTCCGTATGTGCATTGATTATCGTGAACTGAACAAGCTGACCGTCAAGAACCGATACCCACTCCTGAGGATCGATGATCTGTTCGACCAGTTGCAGGGTGCAACTTACTTCTCAAAAATCGACCTCCGTTCGGGTTATCACCAGGTTCGTGTCAGTGAGACCGACATTCCTAAAACCGCATTCCGAACTCGTTACGGTCATTACGAATTTCTTGTCATGCCATTTGGTCTGACCAACGCACCAGCAATGTTCATTGACCTAATGGACAGAGTGTGTAGGCCATACCTAGACAAATTTGTTATGTATTCATAGACGACATTCTCATCTACTCAAGGAACAAGGAAGATCATGCGAAACACCTTAAGCTCATTCTAGAACTCCTCAGAGATCATAAATTGTACGCCAACTTCTCGAAGTGTGAATTTTGGCTCCGGGAAGTACATTTCCTTGGTCATGTGGTCAACCAAGAATGGATTCATGTAGATCCGGCTAAGATCGAAACGATCGAGAAATGGAAAGCCCCGAAGACTCCTACGGAAATCCGTCAATTCCTATGGTTGGCTGGCTATTATCGAAGGTTCATCGAGAATTTCTCGAAGATCGCTAAGCCCCTCACCGAGCTCACTCAGAAAGACAAGGACTTCATTTTGGGAAAAGAACAGGAGGATTACTTCCAGAAACTCAAACACCAGCTATGTCACGCACCGATTTTTTCCCTGCCGGAGGGCACGAATGAATTTGTAGTGGTTTGCGATGCATCCCATCAAGGACTTGGGTGTGTCCTTATGCAGAAGGACAAAGTCATCGCATACGCTTCAAGGCAGCTTAAAGTGCACGAGCAGAACTACACAACACACGACTTAGAGCTGGGAGCCGTCGTGTTCGCTTTGAAAATTTGGAGACACTACTTGTACGGCACCAAATGCACCATTTTCACGGACCATAAGAGTCTTCAGCACATTCTAGACCAGAAAATGCTTAACATGAGGCAACGTAGATGGATAGAACTGGTAAGTGACTACGACTGCGAGATCAAATACCACTCGGGTAAAGCAAACGTAGTAGCAGATGCCCTGAGTCGGAAGGAAAGGGTAAAGCCATCTCGAGTTCGAGCATTGGGTATTCAGATTCAGACAAGTGTTCGAACGCAAATCGTAAAGGCACAGCAAGAAGCGTTGAAAACCGAGAATATTAAGGTCGAAACACCATGAAAAGGAATTTGAACGCAAGTCCGACGGAATCTACTATTTTAAGGGCCGAGCCTGGATTCCAAAATCTGAAGATCTTCGTAAACTCATTTTGGAAGAGGGCCACCGATCTCGGTATTCCATCCACCCGGGATCCGACAAGTTGTACAAGGATCTCTGAGAATATTATTGGTGGCCGGGCATGCAGAAAGATATCGCCTTGTACGTAGCCAAGTGCCTTACTTGCTCAAAGGTCAAGGCGGAATACCAGAATCCCTCAGGCCTACTTCAGCAACCGGAGATTCCCATGTGAAAGTGGGAACAAATCTCTATGGACTTCATCACCAAGTTGCCCCGTACGGCAAGGGGTAACGACACGGATTTGGGTCATCGTGGACCGTTTGACAAAATCCGCTCATTTCCTACCGGTACGAGAAAACCACTCAATGGAGAAATTCGCTCAAATCTACATCAACGAGATCGTCTCCCGTCACGGAACATCTCTCTCCATCTCCGATAGGGATAGTCGATTCATGTCCCGTTTTTGGAACGCCCTTCAGAAATCGCTAGGGACGCGACTAGACCTCAGCACTCCATACCATCCTCAGACCGATGGTCAAAGTGAACGGACGATCCAAACGCTTGAAGATATGCTGAGAGCGTGTGTAGTTGACTTCGGAGGAAGTTGGGACGCTCATCTCCCTTTGGTAGAGTTCTCCTATAACAACAACTACCATGTCAACATCAAGTGCGCACCGTTCGAGGCCTTATATGGACGCAAGTGTCGGTCTCCGCTCCGTTGGCTAGAAGCTGGCGATCGACAACTTACGAGGCTCGACATCGTCCAGGAGACCATCCACAAGATCACCACCATCCGTGAAAGGCTGAAAACATCCCGTACCCTCGAGTTCCAAGTTGGCGATAGAGTGCTTCTCAAGATATCGCCATGGAAGGGGGTAGTGGCTTCGGAAAGCGCGGAAAACTAAGCCCAAGGTACACCGGTCCATTTGAGGTCATAGAGCGTATCAGTCCAGTTGCTTATCGTCTCCAACTCCCCCAGACTTTTTCCAACGTTCATAATATCTTCCATGTCTCACACTTGAAAAAGTGTCTATCTGATGAGACCATCGTCATCTCTCTTGACCAGGTCAAGATCGATAACAAACTCAATTTCATTGAAGAACCGCTTGAGGTTGTTGACCGCGAGGTCAAACAACTCAGGCAAAGTCGTGTTCCTATTGTCAAGGTTCGGTGGAATTCCCGACGTGGTCACGAATTCACGTGGGAACGTGAGGACCAAATCCGTCAGAAGTATCCACATCTGTTCGAGAACACTTCCTCATGATGGGACGAACTAAATTTCGGGACGAAATTTCTTTCAACCCGGGGAGAATGTGACAACCGTCAAATTTCAGGTGCATTTTACACTCTATGTCTCTCATATTGTCAGTCGTTGTCTTTAACTGTACATTTACCGGAAACGCGTTAGTGTCGGAATCACTCCCAGAATCGAATTATATCAGTCCTAATACCAAGAAAACACCTAATGAACTTTCCTAAGTTCATAGCGTATCATAATTAAGAACTTTTAGTTAACGAAAAGGTCCAACGAAACAAAAACGCAAAAACGAAAAATCACAAAAATATTACAAAAATGGTCCACGACGACGCACACACCCCTTGTGCGGCGTCCTGGATGTACCAAATCCGAAATTTTTGAATTTTTTGGTCTTGTATCGTTTTACACAATCTTTAAACCCAATCAAACTCGTTTTAGACACTCATTACTGTAAGTTGGCAGTACCTAGACTCCATAGTCACCCTTTTTCTTATTTTCCCTTCATTTTTCATTTTACATAGACCAAAAACACAAAACACACACAAACTCTCTCTAGAACATCACCATTTACAGAAGATTTCCAGCCACAAAAACTCACTTTTCAACCATCAAAAACGTTTGAACATCAAGGGAAGCAAATGGGAGAAAAATCTTTTCGGTTTCAAGCCTTTTCTACCGATTTTGGAGCTCAAATCTCGTCTAAAACACCATCCATCCATTTTCATCCGGTAGAAATCACTCTCTTACCTTTATTTACTGTTTTAACAACTTCCATGTATGATCTAAAGCATAAAAATAAGTTTTCGACAAGATTTGTGACATTTTATGGACAAAAACGATTTTTAACTGAAATAACATTTAGATCTATAGTTTTATGGTTAAAAATGGTTTAGAAACTGTAAAAAGGATGTTTTATTAAGTATTGACTTATTGCATGTCGGACTCTATGGTTGAATAAACGTTTTGCAAGAAAAACACCAAAAACCCACGACCTGTGCGCCGTCCCTAAGGACCAGGACGACGCAGCGGGGTATTTTGGCTTCTGTGCGTCGTTCCTAAGGTCCAAGACGCACAGGCATGCCAGTTGTCCGAAATTTTGTCGTTTGGACGTTTTAAACTTGTGTACACCGCTGACTTTTTCGAGACTTAATATTTGAGACTGAGTTTGGTATAAATAATCATATTGGTGACTTGTATTGGACTATTTGGACTAAAATGAACTCGTTTAAATATGATATTGTTATATATGTGATTTGTGAGCGGAAGTGAATTTGGATTTTTGGATATGAAATTTGGGCGCGGAAGCGCTGCCCAAATTTCGTTAGAAAAATCCAAACCACTTCAGCGACCAAAATTACTTGTAACATGACAATAATAAACGTTAACTTTGGACTTTCGGACTAAAACATAACGTTAACCGTTTCGGACTATTTTTGGACAATTGGACTTTGACACTTAAAGTTTAACTAAAATTTATCTACTATATTATATATAATAACATAATGTAATAGTAACACTTGAACAATCTTGATATTCTTAGGCTTTCCGTGATTCCCGGCTCTCATTTCCGACCGTTTTCCGAGTTCTTTATCTTCGTAACCCGTGAGTTACACCACTCTCTACTTTTGTATTTTAAGTAGTCTTTTTGGGGGAAACATGAGATCGAAATTGTTTTATGAACTATGTCTTATATGTACAATGACTTTTATGAACTTTGACTTTATGTACAATGACTTTTATGACCTTTGACTTTACGAACTATGAACATTTATGAACTATTTGACATTTTGACTAATATGCGTAAAACTATTTTAATTGCCTCTTTCGGCATACTTTGACATTTTGACATTATGGCTTGCCCCCTTTCGGCACTTGGCGTGCCCATTTTTTAGTTCAGTTCATTACACACTATTAGCAATAGCCGTTAGTAACTATGGGTATCGACATTTAGGAGAGGTCACTCCTTACTTGTGGTTAGCTACCTAAGTACATATTACTAAGTTCAGACAAACTTCGTCGATAGTGCGAGGTTGGGGCGTGTTCAGACCAGTTAATCGGTTTAGTGTGAACTCTTACGTTATATTATGCCAAGTGGTTGATACAATTCAAAAATCATATGTTATTACTATTACGCATATACATACTTATCGTCTTACACATGTGGATTATTCCACCGCTGAGGTAATGACAACTTTTATTTGTCGTCTTACACATGTGGATTATTCCACCTCTGAGGTAATGACAACGTACACTTATTGTCGCAATTTGAACTTTTACAAATATTGAGCTATTTGTCTTTGAACTACTATAACAGTATATATATTTTAAGCGCTTTTATCCGCTATCTTTTTTTAAGAAAAATCTATACTTATATATACTTGTCGCAACTTTTGTCGCAACTTTGTCAAAAACTTATAAACTGTAACTCACTCACTACGTTTCGTAGTTGACCCTTTATCTCATGTTTCAGGAAACTAAGCGTAAGGCATGAAGTGCATTGCTCAGGTGGGTCAAGATGGTTATGTGAAGTGTAATTCGGGAGAAGACCTTTGACATTTGGGATTTTTATTAAAACACTTTGTTATGTACTTGTTGTCTAAACTCTATGAATCTTGGTTGTATCTTTTGAACATTGGTACTTTTTCAAACTTTAATTTAAATTACTTGAACCGTTGACTTTTGGTATAACTCGTGAAATGATTCTTTGCTCTTCACATCTCGTGTTTCCGCTTTAGCGGGGTGTGACAGTACAACACACCCAACATAAATTACAATACATAATAACACACCACAATTATAACACACACCCGCATACAACCCTTTCGTCTCTCATTGCAGATTTTGTCTCTCTCTAGAACACCTCACCTCTCTCTAAAATCCACATCTGATATCAACGCTTTGCAGCCGGAAAAATACAATCTCCACCACCACCGTAAGATTCCGGTTGAGATTTCTTTGATCACAGGGTCCGGTGAATTCCGTAGAAATCCGGTTGTTTTTTGTGGTGGTTTTTTTTTTTTTGGGTGAGATTTAGGTTGTAGATCTTGTTGGTTATTTATGGGTTTTTTATTTTTTTTGAAGCCGAATACGATGATTTTTGTTAGATCTGTTGGTTTTTAGTTAGATCTTGGTACATTTTCTTTCCGATCTTGATGTATTTTCATTACTAAGTTGTGACAACTGTCCAATTTCAGGTGCATTTTATACTCTATGTCTCTCATATTGTCTGCCGTTGTCTTTAACTATACATTTACCGGAAACGCGTCAGTGTCGGAATCACACCCGGAATCGATTTATATAAGTCCTAATACCAAGAAAACACCAAATGAACTTTCTTAAGTTCATAACGTATCATAATTAAGAACTTTTAGTTAACGAAAAGGTCCAACGAAACAATAACGCAAAAACGAAAAATCAAAATTTTTTACAAAAATAGTCCAGGACGCCGCACACACTGTCACACCCCGCTATAGCGGAAACACGGAATGTAAGAGGTGGAATATCATTACACGGTCATAAGCAAATATAAACGATTCAAGTCATTTCGATTAAATAAAAATAGTTCAAGTTTCAACAACCAAGCAGTTCATAAGTTTTTAAATAAGTACAAGTACAATGATTTCAAATAAAATTCCCAAAATAGAAAGGTCTTTTCCCAGTGAGCGCCTCACGTAACCATAACGACCCTTCCTTGCCATGCATTCCATACACTTACATTAATTTCCTGAAACATAAGATAAAGTGTCAACTACATAAAGTAGTGAGTGAGTTACGGTTTAGAGTTTCGATAAAGTTTCCAAAAATAGAAAGTTGAAAAATATATGATGACGTCATAAGTAAAAAGGGACGGAGCGACGTTTGAACATATATGAAAATAGTAAAGGTTTGAACATACACAAGTAAGTTTAATAAATGAAATAGATCTCGTATAATTAAAGTTGCAGCGGAAACCAAGCGCTAAAAGGTATATGCGTAGGGAGTATGTGTTTAACTAAATAGTAACTCGTATCAATCACTTGGCATAATATAAATAGTAAGTATACACTAAACCGATTGTGTGGTCCTGATCTAGCCCAAAATATTTCAATAAGTTGCTAACGAAATCTTAGTAATATGTACTTGGGACGCTAACCCTTAGTAAAGAGTGATCGCTCCTAAGTATCGATACCCATATGACTAACGGCTGTTGCTAATAGTGTATAAAAGTTCCTGAACCAAAACGGGCAAATGAACAAAGTTTCCAAAAGTAGCAGTAAGTTCTTACGGGTTTATATTTTCATCAAGGATTGGTCGCTAACAAGTATCCTAAATTTAGTTAACCGGCTAAGGCATCAACACATATACGCATAATAGTTCACAGGTTTCCAAGTTCAAAGTTTCATAAGAGTTACAATAAAGTTTCGTACGTGTTTCCAAAGTTTACGAGTTTCATAAGTTTAAAATGTTTCAAGTTTCCAAAAGTTTCAATAAGTACCAAAAGTATCAAGTTACCAGTTATTTTAATAATTCGCAATTAGTGTTTAAAGTTACAAAACATGTGATCTTATGTTTCCCCCAAATAATGTTTAAATGTACAAAAAGTAAAACAAGTGGGGTTGTAACTCACGGTTTGCGGAGATAAGAGGTATGGACTAGCACAAAAGAAGCGGAACGCGTCGGGAATCACAAACGACCTAGAACACCGGAAAGTTGTGCAAGTTTTATTAGTATAATTGAGTTATGTTAAGTTTCAATTTAACATTTTAATTCTCATTTTTCTTATACTTAGATTCTGTCCCAAAAAGTTTATTACGGAAAGGTTATAAGGTTTACGTGTTCGTGTACGTTTTATAGTCCGATAAGTCCAATTATGTTCAAAAAGTGTCAAAGTTCCAAGTCAAAGTGTATAAGTCTCGAAGTTATTATGTTACTGAATTTGAGATGTATTTTATGGTGAAATTTGGGCAGCGCTTCCGCGCAATAAAAATTATAACCATTTTCAAAACACTTTCCCGCTTTAAAATGCACAATATAATCATTACGAACAATAATACACATGTTTCCATTCAAAAAGCTTTTCCAACCAATTTATATAACAAAAACAGTAGCTTTTCAAGATGTGTATATTCTGTGACAATTTATTTTAGCTTATCTTTACGTTTAACGCCTTTAAAACGACAAAAATAGTGAACAGCAGTATTCAGGCGGCGGCTGGAGGTATTCAGCCGCCGGCTGGACTTTAGCCGTCGGCTGGAATCCTTCAGCCGCCGGCCAAAAGCCTTCGGCCAGCTTCAAAGTTGCTTTATTTTCCGATTTTAAGCTCGTTTAACCGTTAGATTCGACATGAAAACTGATATAACTCAAACATATGTTTTTTTAAAGTAAAATCACTGTTTTGTTTTAGATTTACATGTTAAAAATATGGATCTATCATAAAAACTCGTTTTTAAGCAAGAAAACGTTTTAAATCTTTGTAAAAACATTTTTTCAGTTTATGAATCTTACATGCAACCGATTATTTATGTAAAAAGAGTAAAATAAAGAAGTTCTACCGGAGGAAAAAGCAAGGTGACGGTTTGGATGAGTTTTAGCTCCAAAAACTTCTTGGAAACCCGATTTAAACCTTTCCTTTTGATACCCTTAACTCCTAGAACGTTTTTGATGGATTAGATGGTTGATATTTGTGTGTTTATGGACTGAAAATGGTGTTTAAGTTTCTGTTTTGCTTTGTTCTTGGGGAGGAAATGAGAGAGTTTGGAGAGAGAGAGGTGTAATGTGTGTGTTTTGTGTTTGAAATGAAAAGAGAAGTGAATGGGAAGGTGGGAAAGGGGTTGGGACTGGCCTAGGGACGTCTTCAGTCGCTCCCTGATGGTGGTGATCTTGTCGATGGTTTCTTGAACAATGTCGAGCCTTGTGAGCTGTCGATCACCGGCTTCTAGCCAACAAAGCGGCGATCGGAACTTGCGTCCATATAAGGCCTCGAACGGAGCACACTTAATGCTAGCGTGGTAGTTGTTGTTGTACGAAAACTCGACCAATGGAAGATGAGTGTCCCAACTTCCTCCAAAGTCAACTACGCATGCTCTAAGCATATCCTCAAGCGTTTGGATCGTCCTCTCGCTTTGACCGTCGGTCTGAGGGTGATAAGCTGTGCTAAGGTCTAGTCGCGTCCCGAGATATTTCTGAAGCGCGTTCCAAAAGCGAGACGTGAACCGACTATCCCTGTCAGAAATGATGGAGAGAGGTGTTCCGTGGCGAGAGATGATCTCGTTGATGTAGATTTGCGCGAACTTCTCCATCGAGTGGGTTTCTCGCACCGGCAGAAAGTGAGCAGACTTTGTCAAACGGTCCACGATTACCCAAATTGTGTCGTTACCCTTTGCCGTCCGGGGTAACTTGGTAATGAAATCCATGGAGATTTTCTCCCATTTCCACATAGGAATCTCCGGTTGCTGCAGTAGTCCTGAGGGTTTCTGATATTCCGCCTTGACCTTGGAGCAGGTGAGACACTTGGCTACGTACAAGGCGATATCTTTCTTCATGCCCGGCCACCAATAATACTCCTTAAGATCCTTGTACAACTTGTCGGATCCTGGGTGGATAGAGTATCGGGAACGGTGGCCTTCATCCAGAATTAGCTTTCGAAGTTCCTCGGACCTTGGAATCCATGCTCGGCCCTTGAAGTAGTGAATCCCGTCGGATTTGCGTTCGATCTCCTTCTCATGATTGAAAGGTCTCTCCCTTTAGGTTCTCGGGCTTCAAGGCTTCTCGCTGAACTTCGACGATTTGCGTTTGAAGGTTAGTCTGAATCTGGATACCTAATGCTCTAACTCGAGATGGTTTCACCCTTTCCTTCCGGCTCAGGGCGTCTGCTAGTACGTTCGCTTTACCCGGGTGGTATTTGATCTCGCAATCGTAGTCACTCAGCAGTTCGATCCATCTCCTCTGTCTCATGTTGAGCATCTTCTGGTCTAGGATGTGTTGGAGACTCTTATGATCCGTGAAAACCGTGCACTTAGTCCCATATAAGTAATGTCTCCAGATCTTTAGTGCAAAGACGACTGCTCCCAGCTCTAGGTCGTGAGTAGTATAGTTTTGTTCGTGAACCTTGAGTTGCCTTGAAGAATAGGCGATGACTTTGTCTTTCTGCATAAGGACACACCCGAGTCCTTGATGGGATGCATCGCAGAATACAACGAAGTTATCCGTATCCTCTGGTAAGGACAAAATCGGTGCGTGACAAAGTTGGTACTTGAGTTTCTGGAAGGATTCCTCTTGCTTCGTACCCCAAACAAAATCCTTATCCTTCTGAGTGAGCTCGGTGAGTGGCTTAGCGATCTTCGAGAAATTCTCGATGAACCTTCGATAGTAGCCGGCCAACCCTAGGAATTGACGGATTTCCGTAGGAGTTGTCGGGGCTTGCCGTTTCTCGATCGCTTCTATCTTAGCCGGATCCACATGGATCCCATCTTGGTTGACCACATGACCAAGGAAATGTACTTCCCCGACCCAGAATTCGCACTTAGAGAATTTGGCGAACAGTTTCTGTTCTCGGAGGAGTTCTAGAATGAGTTTCAAGTGTTTCGCGTGATCCTCCTTGTTTCTCGAGTAGATAAGAATATCATCAATGAACACGATCACGAATTTGTTCAGGTAAGGTCTACACACTCGGTTCATTAAGTCCATGAACACTGCTGGTGCGTTGGTTAGACCGAAAGGCATGACGAGGAATTCGTAATGACCGTAACGGGTACGAAAAGCGGTCTTTGGAATGTCGGTCTCGCTGACACGAACATGATGATAACCCGAACGAAGGTCAATTTTTGAGAAATAAGTTGCACCCTGCAATTGGTCGAAAAGATCATCGATCCTCGGGAGTGGGTATCGGTTCTTGACGGTCAGCTTGTTCAGTTCACGGTAGTCGATGCACATACGAAAGGATCCGTCTTTCTTTTTAACGAAGAGTATAGGGGCTCCCCAGGGGGACGAGCTAGGATGAATGAGACCATGATCTAAGAGTTCCTGAAGTTGTTTAGACAGCTCTTGCATCTCCGGTGGGTCTAGACGGTACGGTGTCCTAGCGACCGGTGCTGCACCAGGTATGAGGTCTATCCGGAATTCCACTTGTCGATGCGGGGGTTGCCCAGGCAAATCTTCGGGAAAGACTTCAGGGTGATCCTTGACTACTGGGATATCTTGAATACGAATCTCCTTGGGTTTACGTTCAACAACGTGGGCAAGGAATGCGTCACAGTCCTTCTCGAGGTACCTACGCATTTTTATGGCGACACGAGTGAACGTCCGGGTTTGTCTCCTTGAACAACTAAAGTTTCAGTGTCAGAAAGAGGGATGCGGATGATTTTGTCAAAACAAACGATCTCGGCTCGGAAACGAGAGAGCCAATCCATTCCGACGATGACGTCAAAGCTTTTCAGCTCGATAGGGATTAAATCAATAGGGAAAGTTTTATCGGACAGGCATATGGAACATCCTATGATTATATCCTTAGCTTTGAACTCCTGACCGTTAGCGTACTCTATGGTGAAGCTATCCTTAAGAACCTTAGATCCTAAGTTAATAAGGGGTCTAAATTCTAAGGAAACAAAGCTTCTTTCGGCACCAGAATCGAACAAAACGGATGCATAATGGTTATTAACAGGAAACGTACCGTTCACCGCATTCGGGTCCTGTCGAGTCTCTTCAGTTGTGAGTGCGAATGCACGTCCTCGACCTCGCCCGCCTTGGTTTGGGCATTTCGGAGTCTCGCGCAAGCATTTCGGAGGTGCTGGTCACTTCCGCACTCGAAGCACACCGGCTTCTGGCCTGGAGCTGCCAACTTGTCCGGGCAATACTTAGCGAAGTGCCCTTCCTTCTGGCACCTCAGACACACGGGACAGTTACCGTGGTGGTGGAAATTGCACTTGTTGCACTTGGGGTTCGTCCCCGTGTATCGGTTTCCAGCTGGTGGAGGTGGCGGTGGCGGTGCTACTGCTGCTATGGCAAGGTTGCGGGTGGTCTTCTTCTTCTTGTTCCGGTCTCTTCGCCTCGGAGTGTGATCGGACTTCCTTTTCTCACCCGAATCCTTCTTGGATGAGGTAGGAGCGGTGAGTAGGTTGCTCGTGAGGCGGTGAGCTAGGATGATGGCACTCTAGAGGGTCTGGGGTTCCTTGGTGAGAACCATTCCCCTGATTTCAAGAACAAGACCAGAGATGTACAGGTCGATCTTGTTCTCTTCCGGAGTTACTAGCCTTGGGACCAGTCGAGCCAACTCATGGAATCGGGCAGTGTACCCTTCGATGTCGTTTCCGACCATCTGATGATCCCAGAGCTCGGCCTCAAGCTTCTTGATTTCCCCTTTGGGGCAGTACTCCTCAATCAGGAGGTTCTTGAATTGTTCCCAGGTGAGAGCATTGGCGGTCTCACGTCCCCTATTGCGGACCACATTGTTCCACCAAGTCAGTGCTTTCCCGTGCAATACGCAGGAAGCGTATTGTACTTTCATAGCTTCAGCACATCCACTGATGTGCAGCACCGACTCGATGCTCTCAAACCACGATACCAGGCCTACGGCACCAGTCGTGCCATGGAACTCCTTAGGCTTGCAGGCCATGAAGCTTTTGTAGGTGCAGGCTGGTGGGTTTGGGGGTTGCTGTTGGTTCTGGTGGTTGTTCTGTTGCTGTTGCTGCTGCTGTTGCTGTTGTTGCTGTTGCTGGTGGTTGTTGACGTTAGCATTGATTCCCGCAGTGATCTGGGCGATCATGTTGGGCATCGCTGCTTGCAACTGTTCGGCCACTTGCTCAACAATGATTGCGGCGTTGGTATGGGGTGACATGATTCTACAACAGACAACAGATTTAGTTTAGTAACGCACGATTAGAGTATGATAAGAATATGATTCAATGAACAAGTTAACAATCACTCAAGAGTAAGGTAATAGAACAGATAGTACACGCACAACAAGGTTTCAAGAGATTCACACGACAAGAATTCATACATAAAAGAAGGATTCAACACAGTACAAGATTCACAAGACAAGGTAATAATAGGTAATAATAGATGGAACTTCATTCATTAATCATAAGTTGAGTACAAGGTTCAAAATAGAGAAGTACAGTACAATACAATAAGGAAATAAAGGAAATGGCGCGAAGCTGTGTACATTTGAAAATTACAACTCGGCCTACAGTACATAATAAAAGAAAGAACTAACGGCGCCTCTCGAAGAACATCTTGGCGATGACAACCGCCAACAAGGTCCCCATGATCAGACAAACTCCGACCAAGCGTTGCACTGTTCGGGCTGTGGCCTGAACGGCAGCAAGGTGTCGCAGTGCCTGCTCCGACAACCGATGTGCGGCATCGGAGACCTCACAGAGAAGCAGCCCTTGTTGCTGGGCTTCCTCCGAAAGTCCCCTTACCTCTCGGTGAAGATGCATGAAAGCGGCAGGAGGGGGTAGCTGTGGGGTAGGCGGCATCCTCTGCCTGGCTGCCTCAGCTTCTCGAGCCCGCTGCATCTCCTCTCGCTCGAGCTGACGCTCCCACGAGTAGTGATCCAACATCGAGGTGCGCGGAGCCTCGGGAGGTGGGTGACCGAATGGGAAATGGGGTGGCGCAGGCCTGGACGGGCCGTCCTGCTGCGCTGCCATCCTGTCGGGTAACCGACCTGGGAGAATGACCTGCTTACGTGCCGTCGTAATGACACGCGGTCCACGGCGCTGTGGTGGCGCGGCAATGGGGGCCGGTGGTGGTGGTAAAACCGACCTCGGGCTTGACCCGATGCTGCTGGACACAGCCATGGAGGTGTCCTGCGTGGGGTCCGTGGTCTGGTTTCGGAGACTTTCCGAGGCGGTATGGCCCTCGGATGGCTCGTGACTGAGATCGTGAGGGAGATCGCGAACGTGATGATTGAGACATGACGGATCTGCGACGTAAAAAGTTTCGTAAGTACATGAACACGATAATGCTAAAGGAAAATAAGTAAGGAAATGCAGGTAAGGGTCGATCACGTGAGGTTGGGAATAGTAAGACCGGGAATTTTTCGACTCAAAACCGTTTATCTTTAGAAATTACGTTTCGTCCTTGCATAAGTCATTTTGAACTAGGCAGGGGTGATCAGGCCATGCGTAGTTAAAAACAATCATGCAATCGCAAAATTAATTCACTAAAGATTTGAACCCGTAATGATTTCCCGAAAAGCCTTGGTTATAGTTTGGTTTCAAAAACTTTTTGGAAATTTCTAAAACCGTTTTCACTATAACCTGTGCTCTGATACCAAGTTTGTCACACCCCGCTATAGCGGAAACACGGAATGTGAGAGCTGGAATATCATTACACGGTCATAAGCAAATATAAACGATTCAAGTCATTTCGATTAAATAAAAATAGTTCAAGTTTCAACAACCAAGCAGTTCATAAGTTTTTAAATAAGTACAAGTACAATGATTTCAAATAAAATTCCCAAAATAGAAAGGTCTTTTCCCAATGAGCGCCTCATGTAACCATAACGACCCTTCATTGCCATGCATTCCATACACTTACATTAATTTCCTGAAACATAAGATAAAGTGTCAACTACATAAAGTAGTGAGTGAGTTACGGTTTAGAGTTTCGATAAAGTTTCCAAAAATAGAAAGTTGAAAAATATATGATGACGTCATAAGTAAAAAGGGACGGAGAGACGTTTGAACATATATGAAAATAGTAAAGGTTTGAACATACACAAGTAAGTTTAATAAATGAAATAGATCTCGTATAATTAAAGTTGCAGCGGAAACCAAGCGCTAAAAGGTGTATGCGTAGGGAGTATGTGTTTAACTAAATAGTAACTCGTATCAATCACTTGGCATAATATAAATAGTAAGTATACACTAAACCGATTGTGTGGTCCTGATCTAGCCCAAAATATTTCAATAAGTTGCTAACGGAATCTTAGTAATATGTACTTGGGACGCTAACCCTTAGTAAGGAGTGATCGCTCCTAAGTATCGATACCCATATGACTAACGGCTGTTGCTAATAGTGTATAAAAGTTCCTGAACCAAAACGGGCAAATGAACAAAGTTTCCAAAAGTAGCAGTAAGTTCTTACGGGTTTATATTTTCATCAAGGATTGGTCGCTAACAAGTATCCTAAATTTAGTTAACCGGCTAAGGCATCAACGCATATACGCATAATAGTTCACAGGTTTCCAAGTTCAAAGTTTCATAAGAGTTACAATAAAGTTTCGTACGTGTTTCCAAAGTTTACGAGTTTCATAAGTTTAAAATGTTTCAAGTTTCCAAAAGTTTCAATAAGTACCAAAAGTATCAACTTACCAAATATTTCAATAATTCGCAATTAGTGTTTAAAGTTACAAAACATGTGATCTTATGTTTCCCCCAAATAATGTTTAAATGTACAATAAGTAAAACAAGTGGGGTTGTAACTCACGGTTTGCGGAGATAAGAGGTATGGACTAGCACAAAAGAAGCGGAACGCGTCGGGAATCACAAACGACCTAGAACACCGGAAAGTTGTGCAAGTTTTATTAGTATAATTGAGTTATGTTAAGTTTCAATTTAACATTTTAATTCTCATTTTTCTTATACTTAGATTCTGTCCCAAAAAGTTTATTACGGAAAGGTTATAAGGTTTACGTGTTCGTGTACGTTTTATAGTCCGATAAGTCCAATTATGTTCAAAAAGTGTCAAAGTTCCAAGTCAAAGTGTATAAGTCTCGAAGTTATTATGTTACTGAATTTGAGATGTATTTTATGGTGAAATTTGGGCAGCGCTTCCGCGCAATAAAAATTATAACCATTTTCAAAACACTTTCCCGCTTTAAAATGCACAATATAATCATTACGAACAATAATACACATGTTTCCATTCAAAAAGCTTTTCCAACCAATTTATATAACAAAAACAGTAACTTTTCAAGATGTGTATATTTTGTGACAATTTATTTTAGCTTATCTTTACGTTTAACGCCTTTAAAACGACAAAAATAGTGAACAGCAGTATTCAGGCGGCGGCTGGAGGTATTCAGCCGCCGGCTGGACTTTAGCCGTCGGCTGGAATCCTTCAGCCGCCGGCCAAAAGCCTTCGGCCAGCTTCAAAGTTGCTTTATTTTTCGATTTTAAGCTCGTTTAACCGTTAGATTCGACATGCAAACTGATATAACTCAAACATATGTATTTTTAAAGTAAAATCACTATTTTGTTTTAGATTTACATGTTAAAAATATGGATCTATCATAAAACTCGTTTTTAAGCAAGAAAACGTTTTAAATCTTTGTAAAAACATTTTTTCAGTTTATGGATCTTACATGCAACCGATTATTTATGTAAAAAGAGTAAAATAAAGAAGTTCTACCGGAGGAAAAAGCAAGGTGACGGTTTGGATGAGTTTTAGCTCCAAAAACTTCTTGGAAACCCGATTTAAACCTTTCCTTTTGATACCCTTAACTCCTAGAACGTTTTTGATGGATTAGATGGTTGATATTTGTGTGTTTATGGACTGAAAATGGTGTTTAAGTTTCTGTTTTGCTTTGTTCTTGAGGAGGAAATGAGAGAGTTTGGAGAGAGAGAGGTGTAATGTGTGTGTTTTGTGTTTGAAATGAAAAGAGAAGTGAATGGGAAGGTGGGAAAGGGGTTGGGACTGGCCTAGGGGGTCACAAATGACAGTTATGGTTGCCCAGTCCCGAGCCAAAATGGTTGGTCCAATGAAATTTCATGCAAAAATGAGTCATCGTCCAGCTGGACAGCGAGATTCAGCCGCCGGCTGAATATATTCAGCCGCCGGCTGGATTGAGAAATCCAGCTTTTTGACGTTTTAAGTTTTCCGTTATAATTAGTTAAGGACTAGAATCTTTTTAGTTTCCGTTATGAACTTAGTCAAGTTCTTGTATTGTTTATTTGGTGTTAGGATTTATAGTTTGATTCCGACATTGGTTCCGACAATAAAAGACACAATAAGTATGAACCCGAACAATATGAACACGATAAAGAGTACTAGAGATTTGAACCGATTAAGTAACTGAGAATCACCTGGAATTTAGACGGTTGTCACACACACCACCCTGTGCGACGTCATGAACGTGCCAGATTCACAAAAATTGAATTTTGTTGCTTGTCTCGGGTTCTACAATTTTTATACCAATCAAACTTGTTTTTCTACACTCATTACTGCCATCTTTCACAGTCCCAAGCCCCTTTCATTACTTTCTTATTTTTCCTTTTCATTTTCATTTACAAAAACATAAAACACAAAACACACACAAAACTCTCTCTAGACTTCACCATTTACAAAAACTTTCCAGCCACTTAAACCACCAAAATCAACCATCAAAAACGTTTAAACACCAAGGCAAACAAGGAGGAGCAAAGTATTTTCGATTTCAAGCTTTTTCTACCGATTTTGGAGCTCAAATCTCGTCTAAAACACCATCCATCCACTTTCATCCGGTAGATTTCTTATATTTTACTATTTTTACCTAAATAACAACTTGCATGTAAGATCTAAAGCATAAAAATGAGTTTTTAAAAAGATTTGTAACATTTTATGGACAAAAACGATTTTTAACCGAAATAACACTTAGATCTATAGTTTTATGGATAAAAATGCTTCAAAAAGCCTATGGTCATAGTCCAAGTGATTTACTCAATTAAAATCACTCGGTTCGCTATAACCTTTGGCTCTGATACCAACTTCTGTCACACCCCTCTTAGAGCGGAAACACGAGGTGTTCCAGCTATAATATCCCCAGTCAAATGTTACAACATACAACCAATAAACAAAACATTCAAATATATTAATCATGCCAAATGTTACCCAAAATACATTACAAATCCAAAGGCGTTACAACGCCAATACAATACAAATGTCAACAAACGGATCACATGGAAATTACATCAATCAATTCAAATACAAATTTCCCAAAAACAAGCGATCCGAAAATACATGGCATGATCAACAGGAATCCTCAGTTTCCTGAAAAGCGTTAAAACGACATCAACAACATGTTGGTGAATTATTCGCAATTTATAAGTAAAATTTGACCCATTGACAAGTTTCGATAAACATCATAATTTCAAATATCATATCTCAATTCATATCATTTCAAATCATATCATATCTTATCTTGTTATATCTTGTTTTCAACCCTAGTGAGGATACCATGCTTAGATTAGTCATACACCTCGATCCTTACCACACAATAAAGTCCCCTCTTCTAAGGTGAGTCAATCCAAAGGTAAACGAATAATATACCGGTCATAACATCCACTCATAGGAGCATCCTACCGAGCGATGAGGGTTAGGTACAATAACCCATATAGCTATAAATATGAAACCGTTGGACATAAAGCTTAACGAGTGTATCAGGGGTGCCACCAAGGCAATAAATACTCCTAATCTAAGGCATACCTATTCAACTAGGTAAACAAGATAATCAATAACGTCCCGCACAAATGCAGACAATTTTAACCGAAATAACCCTTAGATCTATAGTTTTATGGTTAAAAATGCTTTAGAAACTGTGAAAACGAAGTTTTATTAAGTTTGGACTTATTGCGTGTCGGAATCCATGGTGGAAATAAACGTTTTGCAAGAAAAACACCAAAAACCCACACCTGTGCGCCGTCCTTAAGGACCAGGACGACGCAGCGTGGGGAAAATGGTTTTGTGTGTCGTTCCTATGGTCCAGGACGGCGCACAGGTCTGACCAGTTTTCCAAAAACTTGTCGTTTGGACGTTTTAAACTCGTATACGCTCGCTGACTTTTTGTTACATCTATTGAGGAACTGAGTTTGGTAAAAATGAGTATATTAGTGACTTGTGATGGACTATTTGGATTAAAATGAACTCGTTTATATATGATATCGTGTTATAGGTATTTTGTGAGCGGAAATTGGATTTGGATTTTTGAATATGAAATTTGGGCGCGGAAGCGCTGCCCAAATTTCGTTAGAAAAATTCAACCATTTCAGCGACCAAAGTTACTTGTGACATGACGATAATAAACGTTAAATTGGATTTTCGGACTAAATATAACGTTAACCGTTTTGGACTATTTTGAACAATTTGGACCTTGACACTTAAAGTTTAACTAAAATTTATCTATTACATTATATAAAATAACATAGTAAGATAATAACACTTGAACTATGTGACAACCGTCTAAAATTCAGGTACTTGTTCAATTACTATATCGGTTCAAAACATTAGTTACTCTTTTATCGTGTTCGCCTTGTTCTAGTTCGTAACTGTTGAGTCTGTACTTTGTCGGAACTAGTGTCGGAATAACTTCCGGAATCAATTATATAAGTCCTAATACCAAGAAAACACCTATTGAACTTTCCTAAGTTCATAAAAAATCATACTTAAGAACTTTCAATTAACGAAAAGGTCCAACGAAGCAAAAACGTAAAAACGAAAAATCAGAAAAACACTGATTTTGGGCTAGGTGCGCAGCACCTAGTGCCATAATTCAAAATATTTACATTTTCAGTCCTTGTCTCGTTTTTTGTAAATCACCAACCAATCAAACTCGAGCCTAGACCTGCCATTACTGCCATAACAGTATCCCAAGACCATTAACACTACACTCCATCTAATTTTCTTTTCATTTTCATTTTACATAATTGAAAACACACACACACACTCATTTTCTCTCTACCTCCTCTCTAAACTCCCTCTAACAAACACCATTTCCAGAGATTTTCCACCATCAAAACACCATTTCAATCCATAGAAAACGTTTGAATCATCTAGAGAAGCAAGGGGGTGCCATTTATTTCGAAAAAGGACTAGTTTTGTAAAGGTTTTTGGAGCATAAATCCGACCAAAACTCATCATCCGAGCTTTTCCTTCGGTAGATTTATTCCTTTTTACTGTTTCTATACAAATAATCAATTGCATGTAAGATCTAACGGTTGAAAATGTGTTTTTATACAAATCTATGACTTTTTATGGTCAAAAACGTTTTTAACCGAAATAACCTTTAGATCCACGGTTTTGTAACCAAAAATGCTTTATAAACTGTTAAAAAGATGTTTTAATAAGTTTAAACTCATTGCATGTTGGAATCTATGGGAGACAAAACGTTTTTAGCAAATAAATCACAAAACGGGGAAGAACAGCAAGGAGGTGCGCAGCACCCCCTGACAGGTGCCGCGCACCGGGCTGCTGTTCCTCCCGAAAATCGTCGTTTTGGTTGTTTAAAACTTGTACACACATTCTGGACTTTTATGAATAATATCATTGGACTGAGATGAGTAAAACTAACAATAATGGTGACTTACATTGGACTATTTGGACTATATTGAACTATATTATATATGATATTGCGTTTTAGGTGATTTGTGAGCGGAAGTGATTGTATAATTTTTGTGCATGAAATTTGGGCGCGGAAGCGCTGCCCAAATCTCCTTAGAAATTGTAAATCACTTCAGCGAGCAAAAGCACTTAAGACATAATAATCAAAAACGTTAAATCGGACTTTTGGACAAAAACGTGACAATTACCTTTTCGGACTATTTTTAACTATACTTAACCTTGACACTTAAAGTTTAATAAAATTTTGTCTATATTATTATATAAAAACATAATAATATAACAACTAATTAAACTATCTTGGTATTATTAGGCAATCCGTGATTCCCGGATTTCATATTCCGACCGAGTTTTCGAGTTCTCGTTTCTTCGCAATCCGTGAGTTACAACCCCTTATCTTATATATTTTACATGAATTTTGGGGGAAACATAAGATTAATTGTACTTGAAAACTTTATAAATCAAATTGCAAATTATCGAACTTTGACTTTGAACTTGTTGAACTTTGACTTTTGAGCTTATGAACTACTTTGACTTTTGAACTTATTGAACTATTTTGACTTTTGAAACTTATTGAACTTATTTTGACTTGGAACTTATTGGACTTTGGAACTATTTTGTACGAACTATTTGAACTCTTATGCGTAAAACATTTTACTCTACTTTAACTTATTGGCTCGCTCTCTTTTGAACTAGACTAATCATTGATGCTTGTATACGGACCAACCCTTGATGGAACTATAACACGATCTTAAGTGACGGACGACTATCTCTCTTTTAAACAAAACTACTTAATGCCCCACGAATTTTTGGACTTAGACTTACACACTATTAACTACTTAGCCGTATAGTAATTATGGGTATCGATACTTAGGAAAGAACCGTTCCTTGCTTAGATGGCAGTCTAAGTACATATTACTAAGAACTAGTACAACTTCCCGTAGGAGAGGCGGGAAGAGGGGCCTCACGGTTGAACAATCGGATTAGTGTGAACACTTAAATTATAGATGCCAAGAGATTGATACAAGAAATCTAATTAGTTACTTACGCATAATTTACGAACTTTTTAGCGATTGATTTCCGCAACTACAAATTGACTAAATTTGACTCTATTTGGTCTTTACAAACTTAGGGCATCGGTTCGCCCGTTACTTGAACTATAAAAGTATATAAATTTTAAGCGACTTTTCTCCGCTAACCTCCTTTTGGAAACTTCTACTTTTATATACTTTTCTTATATTTTGTCGAACTATTTAAACTGTAACTCACTCACCACTTTCATAGTTGACACTTTATCTTATGTTTCAGGAAATTAGTGTAAGCATGATGTGCATGGCATGGACGGGTCGAGGCGGTCGTGTGAGGACCTCATTGTGAAAAGACTTGGCCATTTCTTTTAAGAATTTTTAATGAAACTTTTAATTTGAGTATCGATGTACTAAAATGTCGTGACTTGGTCGTTTTATGAACTTGTAAACACTTTTTATTTTAAATTAATGACTTGATTGCCGTTATGTTTTATATGACCTGTGTAATGATCTTCCAGCTCTTTACATTCCGTGTTTCCGGTTTTGAGTCAAAAATTCCCGGTACTTTTTTTTCCCAATTCTCACGCGACTGACCCGTACATGCATTTCATTACACATTTCCTTTATTATTCCTTTGTATCTTCTAGTACTCATGAAACTCATTGTTCACAGATCCGTCATGTCTCACTCTTCACGATCGCGTTCACCGTCACACTCACAGTCTCGCTCCCTACCTAGAGCCGCGTCGCCTTTCGAGGGCCGCACCGCTTCAGAGAGCCAGCGACACCAGACCACCGATCCCACAGAGGATACCTCCATGGCGATCTCGAGCAGTATTGGGTCCAGCCCGAGGGATGTGCTACCACCCCCTCCACCGGTACCCGTTGCCGCCACACTCCACTACTGAGGCCCACGTACCAGGTTGACCGCGCGAAAGCAGGTCATCCTCCCGGGCCGTCTGCCGGATAGGATGGCTGCCCGCCAAGAGGGATCATCCCAGCCTATTCCATCGCACCTACCGTTCGGACCCCCACCAGAGGTCCCACGGAACCCTACCATGGACCACTACTCCTGGGAAAGGCAGTTCGAGCGCGAAGAGATGCAGCGCGCCAGAGACGCCGAGGCCGCGAGGCAGAGGATGCCTCCTACCCTTCAACCTCCCCCACCGGCCGCGTTCCTTCACTTGCACCGCGAAGTGCGGGAACTGGCACAGGAGACCCAGAACCAGGGACACCTCATCAGTGAGGTTACTGACTCTGCGCAACGGTTGTCGGAGCAGGCGTTGCGATTCATCGCATCGACCCGAGCTACGGCCCGAACTGTGCAGCGCCTCATTGGTATGTGCCTGGTGATGGACACGTTGGTTGTGGTTATGGCAGCCAAGATGTTTCTGGATAGGCGCCATTAGTTATTTCTTTATTGTATTGTACTTAGTCTAGTCGTAATTTTCTCTCTGTACACGACGTAGACTTTTATCATCTTTCCTTTTATGTATTGTATCAGTATTTCTCAGTTCAGTACTTGTACCAAACTTTGTTATTATTAATGAAATTCCTATCTTTTATCATTATGCTTATCGTGTCTTGTGAATCTTGTGCTTGTTACGATCATTATAATTCTATCTCTTGAATCCTAATCTTGTGTGTACTACTTGATCATTCATCCTAATCTCGTGCTATAAGTGTATTTGGTCACTACCTTGCATTCTTACCATATTCCATTCGTGCGTTCTAAACTAAATATGTTCTTCTGATTGTAGAATCATGGCTCCTCGCACTAATGCTAGCATCATTGCCGAGCAAGTTGCTGAACAGTTGAATGCGGCTATGCCCAACATGATCGCTCAGATCACCGTCGGGATCAACGCTAATGTCAACAACCACCACCAGCAACAGCAGCAGCAGCAGCAGCAGCAACAGCAGAACAATCAAAACCAAAATCAGAACCAGAACCAGCACCCGAACCCTCCTCCATGCAACTACAAGAGCTTTATGGCGTGTAAGCCTAAAGAGTTCCATGGCACAACTGGTGCTGTAGGATTAGTTCAATGGTTCGAGAGTATCGAATCAGTCCTACACATCAGCCGATGTGCTGAGGCGAACAAGGTGGAGTATGCTTCCTGTGTATTCCATGGCCGAGCTCTGTCTTGGTGGAACGCTGTTGTCCAAACCCGAGGACGTGACAATGCCTATGCTCTTCCCTGGAACACCTTTAAGAACTTACTCATCGAAGAGTACTGCCCGAGAGGGGAAATCAAGAAGCTCGAGGCTGAGCAGTGGGACCACAAGATGGTCGGAAATGACATTGAGAAGTACACTACCCGGTTCCACGAGCTCGCCCGACTGGTTCCAAGACTGGTAACCCCCGAGGAGAACTGGATCGACCTGTACATCTCTGGTCTAGTTCCGGAGATCCGCGGTATGGTCATGTCAGCCGAGCCTCAAACCCTCCAAGTGCAATCATTCTGGCTCACCGTCTCACCAGCAACCTCCTCACCGCCCCTGGATCCTCCAAGAAGGAGTCGGGTGAGAAGAGAAAGGCTGAGTCAACCCCAAGGAGAAGCGACCGCAACAAGAAGAAGACCCGAAACTACGCCATGCCTGCTACGCCTGCACCTGCACCTGCACCAGCACCGCCTGCTAAATCTGGGTATTACTCCGGACCACACCCGAAGTGCAACAAGTGCAACCTCCATCATCTCGGGAACTGCCCGTTATGCCTCAAGTGCCAAAAGGCGGGACACTTTGCCAAGTACTGCCCTGACAAGACAACTGCTCCAGCCCATAGACTGACATGCTACGAGTGCGGAAGCGACCAACACCTCCGCAATACCTGCCCCAAGCTCAATCGGACCCCACAGAATCAAGGAGGGCAAGGTAGGGGTCGCGCTTACGCACTAACGGCTGAGGAAGCACGTCAGGACCCCAACGCAGTTAATGGTACGTTTTCCCTCAACAATCATTTTGCTTCCGTGCTATTCGACTCAGGAGCCGAGAGAAGTTTCATTTCCTTAGAATTTAGACCCCTCATAGAATTAGAATCTAAAGTTCTTAAGGATAGTTTTACCGTCGAATACGCTAACGGCCAAGAATTTGAAGCTAAGGACATAATCTTAGGTTGTTCACTATGTCTATCCGATAAAATCTTCCCCATTGATCTAATTCCTATTGAGCTTTCAAGTTTCGACATCATTGTCGGAATGGATTGGCTATCTCGCTTCCGAGCAGAAATCATTTGTTTCGATAAACTCATCCGTATCCCTCTTTCGGAAAAAGAGACTCTCGTTGTTCAGGGAGACAAGCCTGGACGACAACTTCGCATCGTATCTTCAATCAAAATGCGCAAGTACCTTCTGAGGGACTATGACGCATTCCTTGCCCATGTCGTCGAGCGTAAACCTTCTGAGATTCGACTCCAAGATATTCCAGTAGTCAAGAATCATCCCAAAGTCTTTCCCGAGGATTTGCCAGGGCTGCCACCTCAACGACAAGTGGAATTCCGAATAGACCTCATTCCTGGCGCAGCACCGGTTGCCAAGACATCGTACCGTCTGGCACCACCCGAAATGCTAGAACTGTCGAAACAGTTACAGGAACTCTTAGACCATGGTCTTATTCGCCCGAGTTCGTCCCCCTGGGGAGCTCCAATCCTCTTCGTCAAAAAGAAAGACGGATCCTTCCGTATGTGCATAGACTATCGAGAGCTGAACAGGCTGACCGTCAAGAACCGATACCCTCTCCCGAGGATCGACGATCTCTTCGACCAGTTGCAGGGTGCAACTTACTTCTCCAAGATCGACCTCCGTTCGGGTTATCACCAAGTTCGTGTCAGCGAGTCCGACATTCCGAAAACCGCTTTTCGCACTCGATACGGCCATTACGAATTCCTAGTCATGCCTTTTGGTCTGACCAACGCACCGACAGTGTTCATGGACTTGATGAACAGAGTTTGTAGGCCATACCTAGACAAATTCGTGATCGTATTCATAGACGACATTCTCATCTACTTGAGGAACAAGGAAGATCATGCGAAACACCTTAAGCTCATTTTAGAACTCCTCCGAGATCAGAAGTTATACGCCAAATTCTCGAAGTGTGAATTCTGGCTCCGAGAGGTACATTTCCTTGGTCATGTGGTCAACCAAGAAGGGATTCACGTAGATCCAGCCAAAATCGAAGCGATTGAGAAATGGCAAGCTCCGACAACCCCGACGGAAATCCGTCAGTTCCTAGGATTGGCGAGCTATTACCAAAGATTCATTGAGAATTTCTCAAAAATCGCAAAACCCCTCACCGAGCTCACTCAAAAAGATAAGGACTTTATCTGGGGAAAAGATCAGGAGGATTCTTTCCAGAAACTCAAGTACCAATTATGTCACGCACCGATTTTATCTCTGCTAGAGGGCACGGACAACTTTATAGTGTTTTGCGATGCCTCTCACCAAGGACTTGGGTGTGTTCTAATGCAGAAGGACAAGGTCATCGCTTACGCTTCCAGGCAGTTGAAGATCCACGAGCAGAACTACACCACGCACGACTTAGAGTTGGGAGCCGTCGTGTTTGCTTTGAAGATCTGGAGACACTATTTGTACGGTACTAAGTGTATGGTCTTCACCGACCACAAGAGCCTTCAACACATTTTAGATCAGAAGATGCTCAACATGAGACAACGTAGATGGATAGAACTGCTAAGCGACTACGATTGCGAGATCAAATACCACCCGGGTAAAGCAAACGTAGTAGCAGATGCCCTAAGTAGGAAGGAAAGGGTAAAGCCATCTCGAGTTCGAGCATTGGGTATGCAAGTTCAGACGAGCCTTCGCACGCAGATTGCAAACGCGCAGCAAGAGGCGTTGAGACCCGAGAACATTAAGGCCGAAACGCTTCATAATCACGAGAAAGAATTCGAACGCAAGTCGGACAGAATCTATTACTTCAAAGGTCGAGCATGGATTCCAAAATCTGAGGACCTTCGCAAACTCGTTTTTGACGAGGGCCACCGATCTAGATATTCCAGCCATCCGGGATCCGACAAGTTGTACAAGGACCTCCGAGAATACTACTGGTGGCCGGGAATGAAGAAAGATATCGCCCTGTATGTAGCCAAGTGCCTTACTTGCTCCAAGGTCAAGGCGGAATATCAAAAGCCCTCAGGTTTACTACAGCAACCAGAAATCCCCATGTGGAAGTGGGAGCAGATTTCTATGGACTTCGTCACCAAGTTGCCTCGTACGGCTAAGGGTAACAACACGATTTGGGTAATCGTGGACCGTTTGACTAAATCCGCCCATTTCTTGTCGATTCAAGAAAATCACTATATGGAGAAGCTAGCACAGGTCTATATCAACGAGATCGTCTCTCTTCATGGAACACCACACTCAATCATCTCCGATAGGGATAGTCGATTCACCTCCCGTTTCTGGAATGTTCTTCAGAAGTCCTTAGGTACTCGACTAGACCTCAGTACTGCGTATCACCCTCAGACCGACGGCCAGAGCGAAAGGACGATCCAAACACTTGAGGACATGCTGAGAGCATGTGTAGTAGACTTCGGAGGAAGCTGGGACGCTCACCTGCCCCTGGTCGAGTTCTCCTATAATAACAGCTACCATGACAGCATCAAGTGCGCACCATTCGAGGCTCTCTATGTACGTAAGTGCCGGTCACCGCTTTGTTGGCTCGAAGCTGGCGATCGACAACTTACGAGACTCGATATCGTCCAGGAGACCATTGACAAGATCACCTCTATTCGTGAAAGACTGAAGACGTCCCGTACCCGGCAAAAGAGCTACGCTGACAACCGAAGGAAACCCCTCGAGTTCCAAGTTGGCGATCGAGTACTCCTCAAAGTATCGCCCTGGAAAGGGGTAGTCCGCTTCGGGAAGCGCGGTAAACTGAGTCCAAGGTACACCGGTCCATTTGAAGTCATTGAGCGTATCGGTCCCGTTGCTTATCGTCTCCAACTCCCTCAGACTCTTTCAAATGTTCATAATGTATTTCACGTCTCACAATTGAAGAAGTGTCTGTCTGATGAGACCATCGTCATCCCGCTTGACGAGGTCAAAATCGACAGCAAGCTAAACTTCATCGAGGAACCGCTCGAAGTTGTTGACCGCGAGGTCAAACAACTCAGGCAGAGCCGTATTCCGATAATCAAAGTTCGGTGGAATTCCCGACGAGGTCACGAATTCACATGGAAGCGTGAAGACCAATTCCGTCAGAAGTATCCACATCTTTTCGAGAACTCTTCTTCCTGATGGGACGCACTAAATTTCGGGACGAAATTTCTTTCAACCCGGGGAGAATGTGACAACCGTCTAAAATTCAGGTACTTGTTCAATTACTATATCGGTTCAAAACATTAGTTACTCTTTTATCGTGTTCGCCTTGTTCTAGTTCGTAACTGTTGAGTCTGTACTTTGTCGGAACTAGTGTCGGAATAACTTCCGGAATCAATTATATAAGTCCTAATACCAAGAAAACACCTATTGAACTTTCCTAAGTTCATAACAAATCATACTTAAGAACTTTCAATTAACGAAAAGGTCCAACGAAGCAAAAACGTAAAAACGAAAAATCAGAAAAACACTGATTTTGGGCTAGGTGCGCAGCACCTACTGCTTTGGTGCGCAACACCTAGTGCCAGAATTCAAAATATTTACATTTTCAGTCCTTGTCTCGTTTTTTGTAAATCACCAACCAATCAAACTCGAGCCTAGACCTGCCATTACTGCCATAACAGTATCCCAAGACCATTAACACTACACTCCATCTAATTTTCTTTTCATTTTCATTTTACAAAATTGAAAACACACACACACACTCATTTTCTCTCTACCTCCTCTCTAAACTCCCTCTAACAAACACCATTTCCAGAGATTTTCCACCATCAAAACACCATTTCAATCCATAGAAAACGTTTGAATCATCTAGAAAAGCAAGGGGGTGCCATTTATTTCGAAAAAGGACTAGTTTTGTAAAGGTTTTTTGAGCATAAATCCGACCAAAACTCATCATCCGAGCTTTTCCTTCGGTAGATTTCTTCCTTTTTACTGTTTCTATACAAATAATCAATTGCATGTAAGATCTAACGGTTGAAAATGTGTTTTTATACAAATCTATGACTTTTTATGGTCAAAAACGTTTTTAACCGAAATAACCTTTAGATCCACGGTTTTGTAACCAAAAATGCTTTATAAACTGTTAAAAAGATGTTTTAATAAGTTTAAACTCATTGCATGTTGGAATCTATGGGTGACAAAACGTTTTTAGCAAAGAAATCACAAAACGGGGAGAAACAGCAAGGAGGTGCGCTGCACCAAAGATGTTTTAATAAGTTTAAACTCATTGCATGTTGGAATCTATGGGTGACAAAACGTTTTTAGCAAAGAAATCACAAAACGGGGAAGAACAGCAAGGAGGTGCGCAGCACCCCCCCTGACAGGTGTCGCGCATCGGGCTGCTGTTCCTCCCGAAAATCGTCGTTTTGGTTGTTTAAAACTTGTACACACATTCTGGACTTTTATGAATAATATCATTGGACTGAGATGAGTAAAACTAACAATAATGGTGACTTACATTGGACTATTTGGACTATATTGAACTATATTATATATGATATTGCGTTTTAGGTGATTTGTGAGCGGAAGTGATTGTATAATTTTTGGGCATGAAATTTGGGTGCGGAAGCGCTGCCCAAATCTCCTTAGAAATTGTAAATCACTTCAGCGAGCAAAAGCACTTAAGACATAATAATCAAAAACGTTAAATCGGGCTTTTGGACAAAAACGTGACAATTACCTTTTCGGACTATTTTAAACTATACTTAACCTTGACACTTAAAGTTTAATAAAATTTTGTCTATATTATTATATATAAACATAATAATATAACAACTAATTAAACTATCTTGGTATTATTAGGCAATCCGTGATTCCCGGCTTTCATATTCCGACCGAGTTCTCGAGTTCTCGTTTCTTCGCAATCCGTGAGTTACAACCCCTTATCTTATATATTTTACATGAATTTTGGGGGAAACATAAGATTAATTGTACTTGAAAACTTTATGAATCAAATTGCAAATTATCGAACTTTGACTTTGAACTTGTTGAACTTTGACTTCTGAGCTTATGAACTACTTTGACTTTTGAACTTATTGAACTATTTTGACTTTTGAAACTTATTGAACTTATTTTGACTTGGAAATTATTAGAATTTGGAACTATTTTGTACGAACTATTTGAACTCTTATGCGTAAAACATTTTACTCTACTTGAACTTATTGGCTCGCTCTCTTTTGAACTAGACTAATCATTGATGCTTGTATACGGACCAACCCTTGATGGAACTATAACACGATCTTAAGTGACGGACGACTATCTCTCTTTTAAACAAAACTACTTAATGCCCCACGACTTTTTGGACTTAGACTTACACACTATTAACTACTTAGCCTTATAGTAATTATGGGTATCGATACTTAGGAAAGAACCGTTCCTTGCTTAGATGGCAGTCTAAGTACATATTACTAAGAACTAGTACAACTTCCCGTAGGAGAGGCGGGAAGAGGGGCCTCACGGTTGAACAATCGGATTAGTGTGAACACTTAAATTATAGATGCCAAGAGGTTGATACAAGAAATCTAATTAGTTACTTACTCATAATTTACGAACTTTTTAGCGATTGATTTCCGCAACTACAAATTGACTAAATTTGACTCTATTTGGTCTTTACAAACTTAGGGCATCGGTTCGCCCGTTACTTGAACTATAAAAGTATATAAATTTTAAGCGACTTTTCTCCGCTAACCTCCTTTTTGAAACTTCTACTTTTATATACTTTTCTTATATTTTTGCCGAACTATTTAAACTGTAACTCACTCACTACTTTCGTACTTGACACTTTATCTTATGTTTCAGGAAATTAGTGTAAGCATGATGTGCATGGCATGGACGGGTCGAGGCGGTCGTGTGAGGACCTCATTGGGAAAAGACTTGGCCATTTCTTTTGGGAATTTTTAATGAAACTTTTAATTTGAGTATCGATGTACTAAAATGTCGTGACTTGGTCGTTTTATGAACTTGTAAACACTTTTTATTTTAATTAATGACTTGATTGCCGTTATGTTTTATATGACCTGTGTAATGATCTTCCAGCTCTTCACATTCCGTGTTTCCGCTTTAGCGGGGTGTGACAAACTATCTTGGTATTATTAGGCGTTCCTTGATTCCTGGCTCCCGTTTCCGACCGTTTTTCCCGACTTCCTTATCTTCGCAACCCGTGAGTTACACCCCTCTCTACTTTTGTATTTTTAAGTACTCTTTTTGGGGGAAACATGAGATCAAAACTGTTTATGAACTATATCTGTTATGTGTGACTGTCTTATGAACTTTGGCTTTACGTACAATGACTTTAAGATCAATTCGTCTTTGGGAACTTTTGTGAACTTTTGCAACTTTTATGAACTTGTGCAACTATTATGAACTTTTGAAACTATTATGAACTATTGATCTATTTTGGAAACTTTGTGAAACTTGTATGCGTAAACACTTTATTGCCCTATTGGCTTATTTTAAACTTATTGGCTTGCCCCCTAATTGGCTAAACTAAGTTAAGATTACTTGTATGCGAGACCAACCCTTGATGAGCATATAACGCGATTCATAAGTGCCTACTAACAAGGTTTTAGACAAAAAGTACAAAGTGCCCCGTTTTTAGCTCAATTCATTATACACTATTAGCAATAGCCGTTAGTAAATATGGGCATCGATACTTAGGAGAGGTCACTCCTTACTAGTGGTTCGCGACCTAAGTACATATTACTAAGTTCAGACGAACTCCATCTATATTGAAACTTTGGGGCGTGTTCTGACCAGTTAATCGGTTTAGTGTGTACACTTATGTTATATAATGCCAAGAGGTTGATACAAGATTCTCATTAGTTACTTATTTACGCATTTACACTCTTTTAGCGATTGACTCCGCAATTATTATTTTACTAGTACTGTTCTACTTGCGTATGTACAAACTTTAGGGTATTGTTATGCCCCGTTGCTTCGGAAACTTTTAAAGTATATATTTATTTTAAGCGATTTATACGCTATCTTTCTTTTAAGAAAACTTTATACTTATATATACTTGTCGGAACTTTGGTTGAAACTTTTGTCGGAACCTTTGGTCAAAACTTATAAACTGTAACTCACTCACTACGTTTTGTAGTTGACACTTTATCTCATGTTTCAGGAAAATAAGCGTAACTTATGAAGTGCATTGCTCAGGCGGGTCAAGCTGGTTATGTGAAGTGTAATTCGGGAAGAAGACCTTTGTCATTTGGGAATTTTTATTAAAACATTCTATTATGTACTTGTTATCTTAAACTTATGGATCTTGGTTGTAACTTTTGAACATTGGTACTTTTTCGAACGTTAATTTAAATGATTTGAACCGTTAATATTAGTATAACTCGTGAAATGATTCTTTGCTCTTCACATCTCGTGTTTCCGCTTTAGCGGGGTGTGACATAAGCACTACTTTCTCTTTCTATCTCTCTCTATAACATTTCAGTTTTTACTATGACAACCCGTCATTTCGAGGTACGATCATTACCGTTATTTATTCTTTAATTCGCATTTGTTTTGACCCTAGTTATTTCTCTTTGTGTTTACTCACACTTTGATTTATTATTCAGGTTTTATGTTGTTTTGTTGCTTCGTCTCTCGTGACGTAAGCGTTATATTTACCTAAGTGTCGGATAGTTAGTATTCTCGTGTTTTTAAGTTAGGGTGTTTATGCCGTAATCGTCGGTTAAAATTAATATTTCAAAAATCTATTACAAAGTTAGTCCTCTAACTTAATATGTTACAAAGTTACTCCTTTAACGGGAACTAACGGAATCTGTTACAAAATCAGTCATTTAACAGAATGATAACGAAAAGTGTTAGTCAGTGGGTAGTGCGGCGCACCACACATCCAATGCGGGGCACTGATCTGCAGAACAACCCCATACCAATCAAATTTTCTGCACCAAATCGATTCTCCACAACCCCAATCCCATATATCACGGGATTTAGCAAGAAATTCACTGGTTTTGACATAGGGGACCCCCTGGTATTCCCAAAATTCTACATAACATTTTCACTTTCATTTGTTTCTTTTACATCTTCTAACTTTCACCATTTCTCTCTCATCTTACCTCAATATTTCCAGAAAGTTTGAAGGGAATAAACACATTTAAAGAAGGGTTTTCAAGCTAAGAGTCATCTTCCATCACTTGCGTTTGGTTTCCATAATATTTGGTAAGTTTTCCTTTAAGATTTCTCCACCTTTCTTCCATTTTCTCCCACTTTTGATTGAGATTCTAACATCAACTTTGTTCTCTTGTCTTACAAGATTCTTACTTCCATTTTCATCTTTTACTCTTAAAGATTCGGCTAGTTTTCTCGAAGAACCTTCATTTTGAGTTTTGGTAAGTAAATTCTCCAAAAACTCTCTATCTTTCTTTTCTTTGGAACCCTAAGCTAATGGTGGTATATGTTGTGTTTTGGAGCCGGATATCTCATCACCACCACCACCGAAGCTTCCTTTCCAGGTTCGTGTTTGTGACCTTCTCGAGATTGTAGATTTTGCGGGTGACTACAATACTTTCTTTGTTTCCCCTACTTTCTCTTTTTCTTTGTCTTGCGGATTTAGCCTTAAAAATGGTTAGGTTAACATATTAGACCAACATATGGAAAACTCAAGATATTGGACTAAATCGTAGCTAAAATGTGCTAAAAGGTATATTTAACCGAAAGTAACATATTACTATATTACTATGTAAAACTACACATATAAAAATATATAAGACATGGTAAATCATATTTGGACATAATATGACTTTTGGACAGTTTACATTTAACCTTAAAACTTCTCATAAATCAGATTTCGACAAAATATCAAAAACCATAGGTCTGATTTTATAGCCGGTGCACCGCACCTAGACCCCAGTGCGACGCACCGGGCTTCTACTCGAAAATTCATCTTTTGCAAATAAGTCACTGCGACGCATTGACTCTTTGGTGCGCCGCAGTAAAGTCCTGATGTGTAAAATCTAGTCTTAAAATTAACCTACTATTTAACGCAATTACACACTTCTAGGCAGTGGACCTATCCGTATATAATATAGTTTTAAGCAAGTAAAGGTTCGTTCGTAGGGACTAATTTGTTTTAAATTCCGAATTAATAATACTGAGTATTTTTGGGGGTTTTTTATCGTAACAAAAGATTGCAAATAATTAAGAAAAAGTGATGATTAATTAAAATCGAACGAAAGAGTAATTGATTAAATCAAATAAAGAGAATATATGCTTGTTTGACACTTCACCTATTTTCCGTTAATTTTACGAGATCGATTGTTTTTCCAACTTCTAAGATATAATAAAAGTCCTTCCGAATCTTTTACTAACTTTAATTATCTCTAATTACACCGTTCCTTCCGAATACAGTTATAACTATTAATAATCAAGCAATAAGTAACAAGCCTGTTTTTAGTGATTTAAACTTATAGAGTTTCCTTCCGAATAACTCCTCTAATTATCAAGTCCTTCCGAATCTTAATACTTAGACCTACTCACTTAAATTTAATTACCTAAGTTGTTATTACTAAGTCCTTCCGAATCTTAATAATTTTAAATCGATTATAGACCGACCGATTACTTCATAAAACTTATCTAATCTATCTAGATTCCTTCCGAATACCTAGAATGTTGATTAAACAAATTATATATAAACAACTATAATAACATATTAAAATCTAAGCAAATAAGGATCGACGGTTAAACACAAAAACATAAAACAACCGAAAACGTTAAATAAACATCAAATAGGATCCGTTGTTCAAACAAGCATAAAGATGATTTAGCTACTCATAACGTGGTCTGAAAAAGCAATTAAATTGTTAGAAAACATGCTGGAAAATAATTCAAAACTAGAAAAGAACAAACGAGGAAAAATCGTCGAACGTGTCGTGATCGCCGATTGCCGAAATTATGAACTTCCGTGCCTTGAACCTTGCTTCTCAACGTAATTACGACTTCCAGAGCTTCAGAATAATAATAATAATGGGGTCTAAAATCTGGCTGAATTAACCTTGTATTTATAGGCAAAAACCGTGTAGAAAACGTATTCGACTCGACTTAGAATTCCTTGTAATTATCCACTTAATTATTTCCCATTTGTAATTATCTAAAATCAAAGATTTCTGCGTCTGAATTTCGCGAGGGACGGGCGTCCCCCTATCGGGACGGGCGTCCCGTTCCTTTTTTCCATATTCTAATTTTTACAAAAATGTAGCTCTCTCTTTCTTCTTCATTCTCCAATTTGAATCACCTAAATCGGACATCGTATGAAGAAGTTATTATCAAAACGGTGGAGGTGGTACTGCGACGTTCTCTTCGTCATATTTCACTATTTTTCGTCTTTTAAGCTCATTTCTTCCACCATTTCCGCTACCCGATCATGTAAACCTATAAAATAGATAAAAACACTTTTCCACACGATTAAATGTAAAAACCTATCCTATCCATCATGTTTACTATGAAATGTGACACAATATCGCATAGAAATATATATATAAATATGCGATATCAAGTCCCAGATTGTGTTTTTATGACTTTAAACAACTTAAAACTTATATATACTTAAACTAATATACGTAAAAGTAACAAATAATGCTAAATCAGCTTCTTTGGACTCAAAGACGTCAACGCCATCATAAATGTTATAATACTCATTTAAAACGACCGTTTTACTTACTCTTCGACAAATACACTTTTGTTACAAAACGCGATCGTAAAATAAGGTTTTACGTCAAACTCTTATAAAATCATTGTAAAACTATTTCTACTCTAATATTTTGAAATAAAAGGTTTTAAACTCTTAGAATGTCAAAGTTTGACTTTTATGTTGACTTTGACCTTCCTTCAAATAGTTGACTTTGACTTTGATAAAGTCAACATCTTTGACCTTGACCAAGTCAACACCTTTTACGTTGACCTTGGTCGTTCTCAATTAAACTCTCGTAAGAGTATTGCTTTCAACCAATCCGTCAAATATAGACGGACGTTTGAAAGGTGGATCACTGGTGTAATGGATTTACAACAATGGGGACTAATGGCATAATTATTTCAAAAAAAGCCTTGAACTAGTGATTTGGGTACAAACATAGAAATCAACGGTGTAATTTACTCTTAAAAATATAAGTTATTTATTAAAGATGACATGGATACAATCATAAATGTCTAAATTTAATTTTTGAAAACAACTTTAACCATTATGATTGCTATTGCTATGTCAATCATGATTGCTATTGCTATCTCTAATGAAAGGGTGACATACCCATTTTATGTATATTATGTATATACTTGTATATATACACCAACAAAGAATCACATATAACATTATGTATTTATATCATATAAGTAATAATTAGTAAAAACGTATAACAAAGGTTACATATAACAACATGAGATCCAAAACCGTAGCCTAGAAACATACGAAACATTTTTTCTATTGGGCCGAATGGCATGAACACGTGAGATTTTCTTTAAGATATGCTAAGCGAAAAACTATTAGACGTTATATATAAATGATTGTTACCCAAAAGGAACCGACTTGAAATTATTAACACTTAATTTGTATTAGGGACCGAATGAACGAAACAAAAATAATAGGAAACTGTTACCGCCTGTAAATACTTCACTTTATCGATTGAATAAACCGTTACCTTAGGAATCCTTTTTATTATCCGAAGTTCCAATGTAAAACCCTTAAGCGGAATAATTTAATTTTTGGCCCGGCCTGTAGAACAAGAAACTATTATACTCCAAAAATATATGGGCTAAGTATATGAGAATGTAGAAAACTTTACCTGATTTGCTATTGTGTGTATGTAACTCTCAAAACTTCTATTGTATGTACTTAACTCTTATTTTCCCCCAAATGATGTAACAAACCAGATTTTTGATGACGTGTAACCGGTTTAAATATATGATATTTCTTAAAAAAATTCGGTTCTTACATCATTTGTAGAAAAATAAAAGTTGAATATATACAATAGAGCTTTTAAGAGTTGGATACACACAATAGTAAAACGGTCAAAGTTAGTTACATTTCCATGCACTTATCCCAAAATATATACCACGAGATGACTGAGAAACAACCGAAACCGTTAGCGCAGTGCAATTGTTTTAAAACAATTTTTTCGCCGTCGCTGCAACGCGCGGACTCAATACTAGTATATATTAACTGATACGATATCTCTAAGTCAGTCCACGTGCGATAATAGATAGATCATTAGAAATCTTTATTCATCTGTTGTTTTTTTTATAAAGATTATTGTTTTAGTAATGAAAGATGTTAAAGATATGCAATTCACAATATAAAGGAGTTCAAAAATTAACTACTGCACATAATATTGTATTATTAAATTATTATATTTTTTGAATAACTACAACGCTAAAGATTTTAAATAGAAAAACAACTACCTATCACTACAAGAAAAAACACCTTTAGTGACGACTTTTTAGTGACCACCATAAATTTAGTCACTAATAGAATCTTTTTGTCACGAAAAAAAAAGTCGTCATTGAAATTTGGCCAACAATGTTCAATTAGTGACCAATAGTAAATAGTTGTCACTACATGGTCACTAATGATAGATATTAGTGACGACAAATTGGTGGTCATTAATTTGATTAGTTAGTGATAAAAAAAAAGTTGTCACTAAAAAGTATTTAACGAGTTTGTTAACTTAAAATTTAAACACCAAATAATGGTGGTCACTATTTTAGTATTAGATACCAAATAATGTTGGTCACTCTTTATAATTAGACACAAAATAATAGTGGTAACTAATATGTTAGTAAAGTTTTATACAGTGGCGAGTCTAGAACTCAAATGCACGTATGTCACTATTTAATTGAACCGATAATTATGAATAAAAAAAAAAAAAACTATTAACGGATCGGGTCAATGGGTCATATAAGCAAAAGAAATTATAGTTCTTACAAATGTACCCGACAAAAGCAAAAAAAAATTACAAGTTCCTACAATTGCACCTTACGAGGTCTAATATCTTGATATATTTTCACAATTTCTTCGTTACTAATACCTTCTAAAACGCCTCTTTCAATATACGACACTAAAGTATCACTCAAAAATTTATCGCCCATTTTGTTGTGTACATCAGTCTTTACCAACTTCATTGCTGAAAAAGCGCGTTCCACATTTTTTTTGGTAAAAGGGAATGGTTACCCCGGTTAAATAAGCGCGTTCCACAGTTGATGTTGCAACGAGTAAGATCAATGCAAGTCGTAATTGTAATGGGAATTTTTCAACTCAAAATTTTAATGTCAAGAATTTTAATCAGGGTTTTAGTTTTTTGTTGTCGATTTGTTGTGGTTTAAACATATACATTGAACATACCACCAACTGAATACATGATAAATTGAAGTAAATAAAAAAAGTCCGTTTTTGAATTTTCGACTAGATGATCATGAGCTTGTTGCTGTTCTTGCCTTTGTATAAATTCTTCTTGTTGATTATGAACAAGTGTAATCTAATGTAGCAGGCCCGTAATAAAATTTGAATGTCAATTATCCCATTACCCAACCCGTCCATTTGTCATCCCACAACCAGCTTACCTGCTCTGCTTGTGACTGAAAATCAAACCATCAAACATAACACTTACTTTTTAGTAATATTGGATTTTTTCCTTCTTCGCGTTAGTGAAAGCAATCAGTAAGATGCCAAGCGAGTCTTGTTCTTCACCAAATATATTTTGATTCGCATATTGCCGACAGATAGCTGGGCATAATGAATCCGAAACAAAATAAAACGTTTCCTAGAATTAAAATTATTGACCAAACACAGATGGTATAATAAAAGACATAATCTACCTTTAACATTTTGCTAAACATTCAGAAGAGCGATACAAATGGATGGTGACATATTTAAACTTCTTACACAGTCGTGCTTATATGTTAATATGAAAGGGTTAAAATGTTTATTAAAACTGTAAGTCTCAAAAATTAAAATGAAGTTAACAAGGTTTGAACCCTGGTTGATTAAAACTGATATTCCAAACTAAGACATAGAAACCACTCTACCAAGATTACTGTTTGGTTAAAAATTGTAAAACAAACATTTTACCTAAGTCCTTTCGGATTTTTTCGAATTTTACTAAAATTTACGACATCGTTTCTATATGATTTTTGAAATTTAGGTAGGTCCTCGGACCTTCCCGGACCTTACTTAAACTCGCCCCTGGTTTTATAGAAATATATTATGTGAGACTATTGTCAATGTTATAAAGTCGAAGGGCTTAAATCAATAACTTAAGTTTGATAAAAAAAATCAAGTAGGTGTTATTACCTGAAAGTGGTGATTAGATTACAACCTTATCTTCATATTAGGAAAAAAAGCCTAAATATAAAATAAAAAATGTTATTTTCTTTTTTTTATCTTATTATTTTGTTAAAACGTTAACTACTACTGTGAGATGTAATTATGAAGCTAACAGTTAAAGAAAATTGGGGGGAAGACAGTTAAATTGGGGCGAACACAGACACACAAAAGAAAGCCAAATCAATATCGGCACTATTTTCATTTAAGTTCGTGACTAAATCGATACTTGGCTTATCAGATTTGGCAGTTTTAGTGGACTATTTGATTCAAGCTTTTCAGGTAACCGTCATTACTACTTCATTTATCACCACTCTAATTAACTTAGGTGTTTAATTGATATATTGTATCATTTTTTTCTTAATTTTTTCTTAATTGGTATGTCAATTGATACTTAAGATAAATTCTAATTTAGGTTGACAATTCTGATTTGGGTAAAGTCCATCAATTTGGGCGTTTCTTCTCGGTGATATCCAGGTTTTAATTCCCTTTTTTATTTATTTAATTGTTATTTTATTTTGTTTTTTTTTAGTTATTTACAACTGTTTTTTAGGGTTTATTAGTTTTTGAGCTGTTACTATTGATTTGTGTGATTGAAATTGTGCTTGATTTAGGATTTATGTAATTATATTTATAAATTTTAAACAAATGATATGTAATATGTTTTATTTGCAGATGCACACCGAATAATTAAGAAAGTGATGAGTATAAATATAAAGCCCGATGCAAGATTGTTCAATTCTATAATAAAAAAACATTTTAATCAGGTTAGGTTTATTAAACTAAAATATATAGTTTTAATGAAAAGAATATTAAAGCTACTTTATTAAATGAGACAATTAAATGTTGAACGCGATATCCACACGTTTAGCTTAATCACTGCTATTGGTTGAGATTTTTCAGAGAAACAAATTGTTGCATACTTTAATTATCTAAATTGTTTAATAAGATTATATAGGAGTTTTTATGCATTAAAAAAAATATTCTTGAAGCAACTTTCGGCTCGGACAACCCATTTAACCTGTTTCTTTGTAAGATTTTTTTTGTTTAAATTCTAGCTGCTTGACCCGTTAGAATAAATGGAGGTGACCCATTTGCCAAGGTGGCAGATGTTGTCAAAACTTCTCCGATCATAGAATGCCATGTTGACAAAACCGAAAGTTGTATTGGCAAAGGGATCATGGGTAGTAATGAAATTTGTAAGGTATCAGATAGTCTACAAATCAAATCAAAATCGGAGTCGGAAAGTGTCCACATCAGTAACTCAATAGAAGAAGAACCTCGTGACAACAAAGTTGTCGAAAATAAATCCAAATCCAACAAATATGGGACGACTTTGGAAGTTATTAACAAGGGGGAGCGTAATGTCATCACCTCTCCGACGATCATAAGCCTCATTGACCAAAAAGTCAAAGAAGTTGAAAACTCTGTTGGACGGGTGCTACAGTAAAATGCCACAAAAATTGAAAATCGAGTTGAGGCAGTAATAAGAGCATTGACAAGCCACTAGTTTGCTCGCAGAAAGTAAATCAAAATACTAAACGGAAAACACTATTTAAGGGTACACCAACAGTGAACCTTTCTCTTGAAAACTTCAATTTCATAGTGGATGGAAAGAAATCTGAATTATCACAAGTTGCCCTTCGAGTTATGTTATACAAAAGTCATAAAAACTTAACCATAAAAATCGTCGTTCTATAAAAGAAACTCAAAATTTGAATAAATAATGTGAAAGCTAGTGTATTTGAAGACGATTCAAAAGAGTCCGAATGGTTGATAAATCAAGTGTAGTTTTCATGGTTGAACATAGGTGATTACTTGTATTTACTGATCTTTCGGTTTCGTTTAAATGTATTTTCATTTTGCCCATATGAAAAAGTTGTACCTAGTTTAACCATACAAAGTGTCCTTCTATATGTTACTAAAAAAGAATAGAAATTAAAAATAAATAAACCCAAGAATACTGGAAATATATTGGGCCTTGGGTTAAAGAAAAAAAGCCCATTACTTGAGCCCAAGTTACTCACCTGTCACCACCACTCTCTCTTTGTATATCTATATAGTGTCTCTATATCTATATCGCTCATAACACCTCTCTATCTCGATCAGATTATTTCGATTTCAGACTTAAGGTATAACTGATTTTTAAGTTTAATGATCCACCATCGATTTCAGACTTATATAATATATATATATATATATATATATATATATATATATATATATATATATATATATTATATATATATATAGAGTTGGTTTCATTTAAGAACCATGTAATTATTTAGGAACCAACGGAACCATTTTTAGGCCATTGGATCATGTTTTAATCAAAGTTTAATTATGTAGGAGAATTTAACGGAAACAAGGGTATAATGGACATTTAACCTAATAATAAATTAGACCTAATCTAATCTAATTCCCCCAAATGTCAAGACACATCTTCATCTTCTCCAAAATCAAGTTCATGTTCACCTTTTTCCCCTAAATTCTTTCAACAAACTCGATTTTTCTTCATAATCTTCAAGTTTTTAGTATTAAATCATATATATCTTCTCTGATCCGACCATCATCTAGATCCAATTGAAAAACAATCGATTATTTGTTTTTCACTGAAAACTGCCCATTCAATCTTACAAAAGAAGTCAAAATCACACAATTTTAACCAAACAAGTTCTATATCTCTCTACACACCAGCAGCCTCCATAGAAAACCCCCAAATTGATTCTTAGTCAATCTCCAATTCCATTTACGGCGACTCAAATCGGTGCACAATCACCAACAAAATTAGGTCAAAATCGAATAATCCAATCGATTATTTGCTATTACACAAACCCTAGCTTTTTTAAATCAAGTAATATTGAGCTAAATTGATGTTATTATAAAATAGAAAATGTTGAAGATATGGAGATGGTATCAAAACTGTTTTTCTGTTCATCCGGTGAAAACACAGGTGATCAGCTCAGGGTTAATTTGGGGATTTGGTGATATTGCTGCTCAAACTGTTACTTTTGCAACGTCCACTGATGTTAATAAAAAAGCAGTTTTAATTTCTCCTTACTACGCAGTTTCTTACCTCATCCACGACCAGGAGGGTACTCATATTAACATGTTTCGAGATCTATTTTTTTGTAAGTAGCTGACTTGTTAAATATAATTACGAGACTTATCTATTAATTGTATAGTTCTGAATAAAATAATCAAGTCAAAAGATAAATATATTTAAATTGAGCTCAAAGTTGACATAAGTCTATTATTATTAGCTCATATCAACGTCCTAATTATTAGACAAGAAAGAGTTTGCGGGTCACCCAACCCTTCCCATGCCTTGTAAAAGATTACCTATTTCAGCCTGAATCCGTTTTGACCCATTTTGTCGTCTGATATATGTTGTGGCTTGATTTAAATTGACACCAAGTTCACATTATTAGACGTCAGTCAGCCAAGTATACATACAGTGATATATGTTGCTAATAGGAACGATATATATTATGTGCAGCTTGTGGGACTCTTTGTAGAGGACAAATGTGTTAATCCTACTTTTATAATGGACTATCCTGAGATAATGAGTCCATTAGCAAAGTCGCATCGATCCAAAACAGGGTTGGCTGAATGTTTTAAATTGTTTATCTACAAGTTTGAGCTCATTGATGCATACACCCAAGAGAATGACCCGGTGGTACAACGCGAGCGATTTGCTGATCAAGTAAAGGTACAATACCTTGCCGATTTTGATATGTAATAAATAAAGGTGACCCGTTATTTCAGTTAGGTTTGTGTTTTCTCTAACGGGTCAAATGGGTTACATCAAGAGAATAGTGGTTGAATGTCACTCAGACCTCCTAATTTGATTACAATATGTGGTTTTCTAAGATTGAATATTGTAGTTAATGTTAATGGTTTGTCATTTGTGGTGCTTCAGGATTAGCTATTTGGATATATTTAAGGTTGTGGAGTTAACGTGTCAGAAACATCAAGCGGAACTGGTGACAGCGCCTTCACTTGAGGAAATCATACATTATGACTTATGGGCTAGAGAGTATGCCGCCAATGTGAAGACTTCTTCTTCGGGTTTGACACCAGCACTCGTATGATGAGCAAACAACCATCTTGGCATGAAGGTGTTGCTGGACTAGAATTATGTAACAATTTGAATAAATGCATTTCTTTTTTCGTGTATGGAAGAGTATTTGAAACTGAAATCGAAATGCAAATGGAAATTCAGAAAATTGCTTGAGAAGAATTAGCCTTTGCTCGATATAGACACATGATTCGGTTTGAATTTCACTAGAAATGTAGATAAAAGAGAAAATAGCCAATGAAAAACAATTAAAGAAACAAAAACTAACATCAAACCACATTCTTATTGTCATCTTAAATGGTTGCCTAAGAGTTTAAAGGATCCAAAATTTAAGTAATGTTTGTGTGAGAATTTACTAATAAATTATATTATGTATACACATGTGTATATACGTTGAGTTAATAAATAGATACAATGTATACACCAGTGAATACAGTGTATACACCAGTGAATACAATGTATACTAGTGTAAATACAATATATACACCGGTAAATACAGTGTATACACCAGTAAATACAGTGTCTATATATACACCAGTGAATACAATGTATATTAGTGTATATAGTGTATACATTAGTGTATTAACTAGAAATACAATGTATACACCAGTCAATACAATGTCTATATATACACTAGTAAATATAATATCTATATATACACCAGTGAATACAATGTCTATATATACACCAGTGAATACCATGTATTCAATAGAGAATACATTGTATACATTAGTGAATATAGTGTATACACTAGTGTATATTGTAATACACTAGTGTATAACTATACATTAGTAAATATAGTGTATACACTAGTGTATAAATACACTACTGTATAGTGTATAAATACACTAGTGTATAACTATACATTAGTGAATATAGTGTATACACTAGTGTATAGTGTATAAATACACTAGTGTATAACTATACATTAGTGAATATAGTGTATACACTAGTGTATAGTGTTTAAAAAAAAGTTTAACATTCTTTTAAACACATGCTTATAACTATACGATGTATTCAATAGAGAATACATCATATACATTAGTGAATATAGTGTATACACTAGTGTATAACTATACATTAGTGAATATAGTGTATACACTAGTGTATAGTATATAAATACACTAGTGTATAACTATACATTAGTGAATATAGTGTATATACACTAGTGTATAGTGTATAAATACTCTAGTGTATAACTATACATTAGTAAATATAGTGTATACACTGTATAGTGTATAAATACACTAGTGTATAACTATAAATTAGTGAATATAGTGTATACACTAGTGTATAGTGTTTGAAAAAAAGTTTAAAATTCTTTTAAACACATGCTTATAACTATACAATGTATACAATAGAGAATACATCGTATACATTAGTGAATATAGTGTCTACACTAGTGTATAAATACACTACTGTATAGTGTATAAATACACTAGTGTATAACTATACATTAGTGAATATAGTGTATACATTTACTAGTGTATACAATTGATTTTCTGGAAAACGCTTATGCTGATTTTTTCATATTAATATCAAAGTACATTTTCTATTCAGATCAAAACACTAACATAAATTCATATGTTTGTACAAGTAACTAAAAAGTAGGTAGAGTGTAAATAACCATTCTTCTTTATTTTTCTTCTTTGTTTATCTTCTTTGCTATCATTTGTCCTCATCTGCATTGTCTTCATCTTCAGTTGTCTTCTCGTTTGTTTTACTTGATTCTGCAAATTCGAAGTTCCCTCCGTAGAATTGTTCAAACTCTTCCTTCTTCTTTTTCAAATCTTCACTTTCACGAAAGGCGTTCAAATAAGTCTTCATCATGTGCATCACAATCACTTTTTGATCGCTCACATTTTTGTGAATCTCATTTAGATACTTGATAGAATCCTACAAGTACATAGTGTAAACAATATCAAAATCGTTAGAAAATTTAGCATCTTCACTTGGTCCATCTACGTGTGAATAAAACAAAAAAATCAGACACTATACAAAGGCCGAACATAATTCACAACTTCAAATACAACACTTAGGGACAAAAATATTAGTGGTTGCTTGAGAAATAGTCACAGTTTCTAAACATTACATGAACTAAATGAAAAGTAGTAAAATAAACAAATCACTACAGAGACAATATCCCTGAAGATAGCATCATTAAAAGTTTAAACAAGTCAGGACCAACAGGTACATCATCAAACATTGGCCTCGTTGTAGGGATAGATCAGTTTTATGAGACTCCCAAACTTAAACATTAGTGACAAAGGGGAAACCGGTTAAACAGGATTATTGTTACATAACGAAGCACTAAAACATCATAATGAAAGTAAAATCACATCGTTAACAAAAAACGCAAACTCACTATTGTAAAAGTGCTTAAACTATTCAAAATCAATACCTATAACTGAAGTTAAATACAAGTCGATTTCACAAATCGCTAACTTCACAGACATCACAAACAACTACAACTAACAAAACCATACAAAAAAACGGAAAAAAAAAGTACCGTCCAATTCCGTGTCTTAGCCAATCTCCTTGCTAAAGCATGTAAACAATATTGTACATCACAAACAACTACAACTAACAAAACCATACAAAAAAACGGAAAAAAAAAGTACCGTCCAATTCCGTGTCTTAGCCAATCTCCTTGCTAAAGCATGTAAACAATATTGTACATCCGCTCTCCGCCGAATCGCAGATGTATACCCCAATATCTCTACAAAATCATCATTTCCCCCAAATCAAACCAACAACATCAATTAAACCGGATTTCGAAAACTACTAAAATCTCAAAATTACATACTTCTAATATGTCTCTCTTTGGGTGGAAACTCAACATGATCAGTAGCTTTAACAATCGCAACATCAACATCCTAAAAAAATCACAAAATTAAGAAAAAAACAAAAACATAAACCCTAATTTTGGATTAATTGAAATTAATTAAAATTAAAATTGGAGGAGGAAATTGAGACCTTGAAATCACTGTTGACGTGTGCTAAACCAACAGTAGTTTGATCTTTGAGAGCGCCGTAAGCTTTCCGCCATGTTTGCATACTACCCATTTCTATTTCTAAATATATACGTATATATATCTGTATCTATATAATTCAGACACTATACAAAGGCCTTTGAAGTTGTGAATTATCTTCACTTGGTCCATCTACAGAAATATGGAGATCCAATTAGTTTTTTTTTGATCGAGAGAAATAGAGAAATTACAGGCGTTGTGTGTTTGTGTGTGTGTTTGAATTGAATAGAAATTGAGTGTTTTCAATTTGGCCCTCAAGTTTGAATAAATTACAAAATTGCCATCTTGTAATTAATTTTTGATCTAAAAGATCTAATGGTGATTAACTGGTTCCTAAAGGTTCCTAAATAATTGATGGTTCCTAAATGAACCCACCTCTATATATATAATATATATATATATATATATATATATATATATATATATATATATATATATATATATATATATATATATATATATATATATATATATATATATATATATATATATATATATATATATATATATATATATATATTATATATAATATATATATATATAATTATATATATATATATTATATAATATATAATATATATATATATATATATATATATATATATATATATATATATATATATATATATATATATATATATATATATATATATATATATATATATATATATATATATATAATATATATATATAATTATATAATATATATATATTATATAATTATATAATATATATATATTATATAATATATATATATTATATAATTATATAATATATATATATTATATAATTATATATATATATATTATATTATTATATATATATATATATATATATTATATATATATATATATAATATTATATATATATATATATATATATATATATATATATATATATATATATATATATATATATATATATATATATATATATATATATATATGATAGTGTTAGTAGGGAATGGTTCATACACATAGCCCATTAACCCCCTAAACACCTAACCTGACTTACAAAAGGTTTCCTGCTATCTCCTAGCTCCGGCCCTTAGGCTCCGGCTTCCGGACACTTGGCCCCAGCATCCGGACATTTCGTCCCGGCCGTCCGGACACTTGGTTCCTGCATCCGGACATTTCGTCCCGGCGTCCGGACACAAGGCTCCGGCGTCCGGACACTTGGCCCCAGCATCCGGACATTTCGTCCCGGCGTCCGGACACAAGGCTCCGCGTCCGGACACTTGGCCCTTGACCCCGTGTCCGGGTAAAATGGCCCCGGCACCAGGCCCCATGTCCGGGTAAAATGGTCCCGGCACCCGGCCCCGTGTCCGGGTAAAATGGCCCCGGCACCCGGCCCCGTGTCCGGGTAAAATGGCCCCGTGTCCGGGTAAAATGGCCCCTGTCCGGGTAAAACAGCCCCGTGTCCGGGAACCAGGCCCCGTGTCCGGGAACCAGGCCCCGTGTCCGGGAACCAGGCCCCGTGTCCGGGAACCAGGCCCCGTGTCCGGGAACCTAGGCCCCGTGTCCCGGGAACCAGGTCCCGTGTCCGGGAACCAGGCCCGTGTCCGGGAACATGTCCGGGAACCAGGCCCGTGTCCGGGAACGTGTCCGGGAACCAGGTCCGTGTGCGGGAACGTGTCCGGGAACCAGGTCCCGTGTCCGGGAACGAGGCCCGTGTCCGGGAACGTGTCCGGGAACCGGGAACGTGTCCGGGAACGTGTCCGGGAACCAGGTCCCGTGTCCGGGAACCAGGCCCGTGTCCGGGAACGTGTCCGGGAACCAGGTCCGTGTCCGGGAACGTGTCCGGGAACCAGGTCCCGTGTCCGGGAACTAGGTCCGTGTCCGGGAACCAGGTCCGTGTCCGGGAACGTGTCCGGGAACCAGGTCCCGTGTCCGGGAACCAGGCCCGTGTCCGGGAACCAGGCCCCGTGTCCGGGAACCAGGCCCCGTGTCCCGGGAACCAGGCCCCGTTTCCGGGAACCAGGCCCCGTATCCGGGAAACATGGCCCCGTGTCCGGGATCCGGGAGTTGTGTCCCGGCACTTTGGCCCCGTATCCGGGATCCGAGAGATATGTCCCGGCACCTAGTGCCCCGGGTCCGGGATCCGAGAGATGTGTCCTGACACCTAGCACCCCCCGTGTCCGGAGATCTGCCCCGGCATCCGACGCTCAGTCCGACACTCATGGCCTGGCATGTATAAGGACTTGTGTAGACCAACACTGATGTTTTGGAATTCATCTCATAGTATCATACTCCTGACATCCTACCAGTCAGACACTCAAGCCTAATCCTTGAGTGTAACCGTCAGAGCATTAATAAAGTTATATAATGATATAGACGTTAATATCCGTTGGAATCCTATTGATGAGCCATAAATGGTCATCATTGCCATACGTTGTTGATACCTGGTAGTGTTGGGTATAAATACTCCACACTTCAGGTTTTGGAGATCATCTTCATCATCTTCTCCATTCCCATCCAACTTACACACAGTACCTGGCTGGAGCATTCATACACTTCCCGCAGTAAACATATCCCGATCATCTTCTTCAACCAACCACTTGACCACCTTAGGCTCGCCAAGAGCTTGATAGGTTTGCACTGCTAAGCAGGAGGTCAAGGGGTTGAATCCCAAACACCCAAGTTATTGAGCCTGCTACTATTTGCTCAAACATTGGCGCCATCCGTAGGACACGTTTTAGCAACGGTGTCTCATTTCATTTCTATCTTTTTTCATTTCATTTCTTAGTTTCACCACCATTTTTTCTTCTCCATGGAAGGAAATTCCTCATCACAAATCGGTTCACTTAAGCCAAAGACAACCACCAATACCCCATCCACCACCCCACCTAATTACATATACATGGCGCAGGAAGAAACTACATCTCGCAAAAGGAAGGCATCAGTCCTTCAGGATTGGGTGATGGAGCCTATTTGCTTCCCACCAATTGAAACTCCTTCCATCAACCCTGTAGTAATACAAATCCGGTTAGCCAACTATGAAGTGAGCAAGGCATATGTTGATACAGGGAGCTCAATGGACATTATTTATGCCCACTGTTTTAGGCAGCTCCCTGAAAAAGTACAAAATTCAAAGCGTCCAACACAATTCCCTCTAGTGGGGTTTTCAGGGGAGACGCATTGGCCAATCGGAGAGGTAGCAATAAACATGATGTTAGGAGAATATCCACACTATAGGTTAGAAATGATTAATTTTGCAATCATTGAGGCACCATCGGCCTACAATGTCCTACTGGGCAGGCCTGCATTACAAAAATTTGGAGCAATTCCATCCACCATTCATGGCATGATAAAGTTCCCTACCCCAGCTGGCATAGCCACAGTCAGGGCTAGAACGTCATGGCCTAAAGAGTGCAAACAGGCAGAGAAACCAAAACTGGTAGAGGGTCCCAAAAGTGATCCGGCAATGGATATCATTGATGGTCCGGAACAAAAAGTTATTATTAATAAACATTTCCCTGAACAACCAGTGACCATTGGTTCACAACTCCCAACACAGACAAAGACTAAACTCATAGTGTTATTAGAATCAAACCTTGATGTCTTTGCATGGCAGACATCAGACATGACTGGTGTCCCAAGGGAACTAGCAGAACATTCCCTAAACGCGAATCCCAATATTGTGCCAATCCGACAGAAAAAACGAGGCATGGCCTCGGATCGTAGTAAATCTGCATGTGACCAAGTAAACAAAATGGTCGAAGCAGGGATTGTCAGAGAGGTAAAATACCAAACTTGGATTGCTAATCCAGTTATGGTAAAGAAGGGAGATGGTTCTTGGAGATTATGCGTTGATTTCAAAGACATTAACAAAGCTTGTCCAAAGGACAACTATCCTTTACCAGAAATCGATTGGAAAGTGGAATCCTTAGATAGATTTAGACTCAAATGCTTTTTAGATGCATATAAAGGTTATCACCAAATTTGTATGAAAAAAGGTGATGAGGACAAAACAGCTTTTCACACAGACCAAGGCATATTTTGTTTCCAAAAAATGCCATTTGGCTTGAAAAACGCTGGAGCAACCTATCAACGTCTAATAGATGAAACTTTCAAAAATCAAGTGGGAAGGAACATAGAAGCCTATGTAGATGACATAGTTATCAAAAGCAATACGGAAGACATCATGTTGGCTGATATCCTGGAAACTTTCCAAACATTACGTAATATTAACATGAAGCTTAATCCATCCAAGTGTAGTTTTGGCATGGAGGAAGGAAAATTCTTGGGACATATTGTTACACCTAATGGCATCAAAGTCAATCCTAAGAAGGTTCAGGCAGTCATTGACATGCCATCTCCTTCCACCAAAAAGCAAGTCCAAAGCCTAAATGGCAAGCTAGCAGCACTTAGCCGTTTCTTGTCCAAAGCCGCAGATCGATCCCTCCCTTTCTTTAATACCTTAAAGGGATGCAATTGGAAAAAAGACTTCTCATGGTCTGAAGAAGCAGAAGTGGCATTTCAAGAAATGAAGAAATTCATGGCCAATCTCCCAACACTCACGGCTCCAATAGCCGGGGAGACACTAACTATATACTTGGCTGCTTCCAAGGAATGTGTAAGCGCAGTTCTAGTAGCCCAAAGGGGCGACTCACAAATGCCAATCTATTTCATCAGTAGGGCACTGAAAGGCCCAGAGGTTAATTATCCATGTTTGGAAAAATTGGCACTCTCTTTGGTTCATGCGTCTAGACGTTTGAGGAGATATTTTCAAGGACATCCCATCCAAGTGCTAACAGACAAACCAATCAAACAAATATTGGGTAAACCAGAAGTGTCGGGACGATTAGCAAAATGGGCAATTGAACTGGGAGAACATGAAATTTCTTTCCAACCTCGAAACTCGATGAAAGGACAAATCTTGGCAGATTTCCTGGCTGAAATCGAAGGAATGGAAGAACCAAAGGATCCATTAGTGACAGACAGCCCTCCTTGGACCCTCTTCACAGATGGCGCATCCAGCCTAGAAGGGTCAGGAGCTGGTCTCATACTCACAGATCCAGATAAAAACGAGTATACCTATGCCCTTAAGTTTGACTTCCCGGCAACCAACAATGAAGCCGAATATGAAGCTCTCTTATCAGGGCTACGAATAGCCAGAAAGATGGGAGTTCAAAATATAGAAGCTTTTGTGGACTCCCAGTTGGTAGCTAATCATATCAATGGTAGCTATGAAGCAAATCAAACTTCCATGCAACAATACTTGGAAGAAACCAGAAAAATCATTTCGGACTTCTCAAAATTTACCATAGAGCAAGTGCCAAGAAACCGTAACAAAATAGCAGATGCATTGAGCAAACTTGCAGCATCCTCCTTCGCCCACCTCAAGAAAGAATTGTTGGTGGAAGTCCTAACTGAGAAATCCATAGTGCCAACAAAGGAAGTGGCCGCAGTAACGGAGGAAGACTGTTGGATGACTCCAATAAAAAACTTCCTTCAGAATGGACAACTCCCGGAAGACAAACAACTAGCAAGGAAAATCAGAATGAAGGCACCAATGTATCTCCTCATAGACAACTACCTGTTTAGGAAGTCTTTTTTGGGTCCACATCTAAGATGTGTCGGCCCAACACAAGCAAAGGATCTAATTCAGGATGTACATGGTGGAAGTTGTGGCATGCATGCAGGCCCTCGTTCGGTAACCATTAAGGTCATGAGACTAGGATACTTCTGGCCATCCATGCACAGAGATGCAAAGGAAGAAATTGAAAAATGTGAATCATGCCAAAAACATGCGTCCGTCTCAAAAATGCCAAAGCAGGACCTCATTCCAGTGACTAGCGCATGGCCATTTTACAAATGGGGAATCGACATTGTCGGACCATTCCCCCCTGGGGTAGACAATGTTAAATACCTTTTAGTGGCTGTGGACTATTTCACAAAATGGATTGAAGCTAAGCCCTTGGCAACTATCACCGGGCCTCGAATGATAAGCTTCGTTTGGGAACAAATAGTATGTCGCTTTGGAGTTCCACACGTCCTAGTCAGTGATAATGGAAAACAATTTGCAGATAATCCATTTAAGACTTGGTGTCAGGATATGGATATCCAACAACGATTCACCTCTGTGGCACACCCACAAGCTAATGGTCAGGTTGAAGTCATGAACAAAGCAATCGTCAAGGGAATTAAGGCCAGATTGGGAAAATATGCAAAGGCATGGGTAGACGAAATCCCAGGCATTCTTTGGGCACATAGAACTTCCCCCGGCAGAACTACATCTGAAACCCCTTTCAGCCTAGTCTATGGCACTGAGGCAGTTATCCCACCAGAACTTACAATCCCTACTCACCGGACTCTTCATTTCAATCCGGAGCTAAATGAAGAAGCCCTAAGAGAGAACTTGAATATCATCGAGGAGCGAAGAGAAATATCTCTCATCCGACAAGCAGAAAGCCATAGACAGATGGCTAAGTATTATAACCAAAGAGTCCGACACACATCTTTCAAAGTGGGAGATCTCGTATGGCGGAAAAATGAAGCTAGCAGGACCGAAAACTTGGGCAAGTTGGGTCCCACATGGGAAGGCCCATAAAGTGTCCTTGAAGCACATGGAACTGGCTCCTACACCCTGTCTGACTTAGATGGACAACCATTACCCAGGACATGGAATGCAATGAATCTAAAGAGGTGCTACATTTAATATTTGCATACTATTGCTGATTGTCAGCACTTGCAACCACAACACCCGGCAGGATGTGCCTAGCCAACAGTTGTTTCAATGCTGAAACTAAAAATAAAAATAAAAAAAAAAAAAAAAAATTTCGCCGGCACAAAAGGCCGGCTATATGCCGGCTCTGAAATCCAAGTCGCCGGCACAAAAGGCCGGCTATATGCCGGCTAACAAAAAAAAAAAAAAAAAAAAAAAAAAAAAAAAAAAGAACAGCCGGCCAGTCTGGATGTCTCTGCAACATGTACACCTTGACCAAGTCTGGATATCTGGGAAATCTGGCAAACTTTGGTATTTGGCCAACTCACTCATCAGGGATTGGGCCAACCATAAGAAAACGCTCTTCAAAGACTCATTCACAGCAATGCACCTCAAAATACAAAGTGGTCTGATCTATGTATCCCACAAGGCAACAAACCTGATGCACCACCCCAAACTATGTTTGGAGGGAAATTTAGCAAAAGGCACATATAGACATCTTAAATCTACGCCAAACATGCAATCACATATTCGTCTTTTTACCTACCGGGAAAAGGCAAGCACTTCTCATTGGGAAGCGACATCACTCGCGAGTAGAACAAATTGAAGGTTAACCAACAAAAGTGCCATCGGCACGATATGAAATATACATGAGATGCCAACATCTAGCTATGTCATCGGCATACAAAAGAACCATAGGTACTCAAATGATTGTCATAGACACAACTCAATATAATCACTCTTACGCACACCCAAGATGGTGTGACATAACATCCAAGATAACAGGTTAAAAATGTGTTATTGGCTTGATCCCCCAATAAAACATTATTTTTGAAAGACACATTGTAAATGGCTTCGGTCAGAACTACTCAAGGCAACCTCAAGCGGCCAAGAAAGGCATGGCCAAAGAATAGGCGGAAGAGATAATAAGAACAAAAAAAGTTAGGTTTCAAAAAACCATTTTAAAACCTAACTGGGGGGCATGATAATGTTAGTAGGGAATGGTTCATACACATAGCCCATTAACCCCCTAAACACCTAACCTGACTTACAAAAGGTTGCCTGCTATCTCCTAGCTCCGGCCCTTAGGCTCCGGCTTCCGGACACTTGGCCCCAGCATCCGGACATTTCGTCCCGGCCGTCCGGACACTTGGTTCCTGCATCCGGACATTTCGTCCCGGCGTCCGGACACAAGGCTCCGGCGTCCGGACACTTGGCCCCAGCATCCGGACATTTCGTCCCGGCGTCCGGACACAAGGCTCCGCGTCCGGACACTTGGCCCTGACCCCGTGTCCGGGTAAAATGGCCCCGGCACCAGGCCCCATGTCCGGGTAAAATGGTCCCGGCACCCGGCCCCGTGTCCGGGTAAAATGGCCCCGGCACCCGGCCCCGTGTCCGGGTAAAATGGCCCCGTGTCCGGGTAAAATGGCCCCTGTCCGGGTAAAACAGCCCCGTGTCCGGGAACCAGGCCCCGTGTCCGGGAACCAGGCCCCGTGTCCGGGAACCAAGCCCCGTGTCCGGGAACCTAGGCCCCGTGTCCCGGGAACCAGGTCCCGTGTCCGGGAACCAGGCCCGTGTCCGGGAACCAGGCCCGTGTCCGGGAACCAGGTCCCGTGTCCGGGAACTAGGCCCGTGTCCGGGAACGTGTCCGGGAACCAGGTCCCGTGTCCGGGAACCAGGCCCGTGTCCGGGAACGTGTCCGGGAACCAGGTCCGTGTCCGGGAACGTGTCCGGGAACCAGGTCCCGTGTCCGGGAACTAGGTCCGTGTCTGGGAACCAGGTCCGTGTCCGGGAACGTGTCCGGGAACCAGGTCCCGTGTCCGGGAACCAGGCCCGTGTCCGGTCCCGTGTCCGGGAACCAGGCCCCGTGTCCGGGAACCAGGCCCCGTGTCCGGGAACCAGGCCCCTTGTCCGCGAACCAGGCCCCGTGTCCCGGGAACCAGGCCCCGTTTCCGGGAACCAGGCCCCGTATCCGGGAAACATGGCCCCGTGTCCGGGATCCGGGAGTTGTGTCCCGGCACTTTGGCCCCGTATCCGGGATCCGAGAGATATGTCCCGGCACCTAGTGCCCCGGGTCCGGGATCCGAGAGATGTGTCCTGACACCTAGCACCCCCGTGTCCGGAGATCTGCCCCGGCATCCGACGCTCAGTCCGACACTCATGGCCTGGCATGTATAAGGACTTGTGTAGACCAACACTGATGTTTTGGAATTCATTTCATAGTATCATACTCCTGACATCCTACCAGTCAGACACTCAAGCCTAATCCTTGAGTGTAACCGTCAGAGCAAGTTATATAATGATATAGACGTTAATATCCGTTGGAATCCTATTGATGAGCCATAAATGGTCATCATTGCCATACGTTGTTGATACCTGGTAGTGTTGGGTATAAATACTCCACACTTCAGGTTTTGGAGATCATCTTCATCATCTTCTCCATTCCCATCCAACTTACACACAGTACCTGGCTGGAGCATTCATACACTTCCCGCAGTAAACATATCCCGATCATCTTCTTCAACCAACCACTTGACCACCTTAGGCTCGCCAAGAGCTTGATAGGTTTGCACTGCTAAGCAGGAGGTCAAGGGGTTGAATCCCAAACACCCAAGTTACTGAGCCTGCTACTATTTGCTCAAACAATATATATATATATATATATATATATATATATATATATATATATATATATATATATATATATATATATATATATATATATATATATATATATATATATATATCAAATTGAAGCAGTCATTTAAAGAGTAACTCACCTCTCTCTCCATCTGCCGAACAGCTTTTCAAAATTGTCTATAATAATATCAACGTGTTGGTCTCTCCCTCTTATGCATTCAACTACTCTATTAGCATCTTCATGTTTTCGAGAAGTTGTAAAGGCCATAAACATCCTGTTGAATAGATAAACTTAAGTTAGTTACCAAAATTGGAAAAAAAAAATAATAACTAACGTAATGTAAGTTTCCGATCATAAGTGAGTTAAACCATTGTACTCGAGCTCCGCGGATACATATTGATTCCAAACATTCTCATCGTTTGTAATCTTGCATAAGTGAAAAATGCAATCAAGACTTTTTCGACTTGGTAAAATATTCATCTCTTGGTTGATTGCACCAAGAAAATCGAGGCCAAACGTTACATCCTCCATGTACTCGATTTCGCAGAAAAACTGATAAAAGACATATGAAATTGATTAGAATAACATTATACCCGTTAGTTGATTATAGAGGTAATTACCCTATCAAATGGACTTTCTACCTCCATTTCTGATAATCCTGTTTTCGTTATTAGTTGTCTTAGTAAATCAAGAGTTGGCCTGTTACAAATTAAATAAATCAATTACTAAATATTCTAATCAATAATAAAAATCAAATAATAAAAGAATAATACCTTAACAGTTTTTGGCGAATACAATATGAAACAATATGAGCACATCCATGATCCCACAACTCATCATATTGTTCCGATTGTTGTAGAAGATCTAATAATCTATGTAATTCATTTTCTTCGTCTAATCGAGTATTCTCCTAAAGCTCTTTTTAGTAGAATACTCAATTAGACGAAGAAAATGAATTACGTAGATTATTAGATCTTCTACAACAATCAAAATAATATGATAGGTGTGGGCTCATGGATGTGCTTATATTGTTTCATATTGTATTCGGCAAAAACTGTTAAGGTATTTTTCTTTTATTCTTTTATTTTTATTATTGATTAGAATATTTAGTAATTGATTATTTTAATTTGTAACAAGCCAACTCTTGATTTACTAAGACAACAAATAACGAAAACAGGATTATCAGAAATGGAGCTAGAAAGTCTCTTTGATAGAGTAATGACATTTATAATCAACTAACGAGTATAATGTTATTCTAATCAATTTCATATATCTTTTATCAGATTTTCAGTTTTTCTGGGAAATCGAGGAGGATGTAACGTTTGGCCTGGATTTTCTTCGTGCAATCAACCAAGAGATGAATATTTTACCAAGTCGAAAAAGCCTTGATTGCATTTTTCACTTATGCAAGATTACAAACGATGAGAATATGGTTGAATATGTTTGAAATCAATATGTATCCGCGAAGCTCGAGTACAATGGTTTAACTAACTTATGGTCGGAAACTTACATTACGTTAGTTATTATTATTTTTTTCTTCTAATTTTGGTAACTAAGTTAAGTTTATCTACTCAACAGGATGTTTATGGCCTTTACAACTTCTGGAAAACATGAAGATGCTAATAGAGTAGTTGAATGCATAAGACGGAGAGACCAACACGTTGATATTATTATAGACAATTTTGAAAAGCTGTTTGGCAGATGATCTTATAAACATCGACGGGAAATTGGAGAGAGAGGTGAGTTACTTTTTAACTAAGTGCTTCAATTTGATTTTTTCTTAACTATTTTTTCTAATATATATATATATATATATATATATATATATATATATATATATATATATATATATATATATATATATATATATATATAGTTATACATTTTTAATGCCAAACAATAATTTATAAAGATAAGTTCCGAATCAGAATATATAATTTTTGACCAACGCCGAAAATGAGACCGGCGAAAGAAAAACGTTAAAGGCATTTTATTTGTATTTGAGTTAAATATATTTTTGTAACAGTTTTTTCTTGATATCATGTTTTTATTATATTTCCGAGACCTTTTTTTTTTAATTTTTTTATTTATAGATTTTGAAATTAAATTCAATAATATTTCCTTTTACGTTACCATCTAGCAGGAATTGTTTTTTTTGTAGAACCATCTCATGTTTACTTAGCTTTGATAATCCCGCCTCTAAGATTGAAAACTCGATTCACTTCTGCTTGGCCCATCGATTCACTTCTAGCCTGTTGGGTTTTCCCATGTTCTCATTAGGTAAGTTCTTCGGCCTCGTCAAACAAATTTCAGTTAGAGGTGGGTTGTTTAATATTATCCGAACACAAACTCTATTCGGAAATTCTAGTTCTTCTTCCACATTACAAATTCAGATTCAGGTTAGATGATTATACACGTTCGGATATCCAAAACTCTCGGAAAAATATATATATAGCATTAAAAAAATGTGTATTTAGATAAAAAAGAAAAAAAAAAGAGCTATATGTACTTTACGCATTGAAATAGATGTTTATAAGAATCTCGCCATTCTAAATATTTTTCGGTTGCGATCAATTGAATCAGTTGATATTCCAGAATCTTTTTCAATTATGCCCATTAGGATATCAAAATGTTCATTATCCTCGTCTATGTATTTTAGTAATTTTTCGGCCCTTACATGCTCCTCACAACCCCTAGCTTTATACAACCTGGTAATCGGAACAAGTTAAAGTTGGTTATTGAGAGTAAAAATAAAAATTGAAAATAAGGTTGCATTTTGAGTCTAACTATAAGTAGTTGAGTTGATCGTGACCAATCTTGTTAAGCCGAATGGCATCAAAGTCTTCCGGAAAAAAGTTATAAACGTTCGGATCTTTTGTCGTGTCACATAAACTTAAAAGGCAAACAAAATTTGATCCTGAGAGTGGAATTCCGAGGTGTTGCTTTATAGCTCGAAAAAAATCGATCCCAAATCTTACATCATCCATTTCTGCGATTTGAGCATAATACTGATTAAAGAAATACAAATAGGTTATGTGTCAGAATATTTCAATATTACATAGTGTAACAAAATAGGTGGTAGACACTAATGTTTACTTTCGTACTTGAAATAGTGGAGAAGTTAATAGATAAAATGGACTAAAATTGCATTTTCGTGATTTGGAAATATATTTAACCCAATTTTTTTACTTCTAAATAATTAAGATATTCAGATGAGGGATATGTTTATCCAAACAAGACAACTTGATTATTGTTACTTTGAAAAAGAATAATTAGTTATCAACTTCCAAAACGTAACCTATTTGGGATCGATTTTTTTCGAGCTATAAAGCAACACCTCGGAATTCCACTCTCAGGATCAAATTTTGTTTGCCTTTTAAGTTTATGTGACACGACAAAAGATCCGAACGTTTATAACTTTTTTCCGGAAGACTTTGATGCCATTCGGCTTAACAAGATTGGTCACGATCAACTCAAATGGTTAAACCGAGAACGCAACCTTACTTGCCATTTTTATTTTCACTATAATAACCAACTTTAACTTGCTCCAATTACCACGTTGTATAAAGCTCTTAGGGGTTGTGAGGAACATGTAAGGGCCGAAAAATTACTAAAATACATAGACGAGGATAATGAACATTTTGATATCCTAACGAGCATAATTGAAAAGGATTCCGGAATATCAACATATTCAACTGATTGCAACCGAAAAATATTTAGAAGGAATAGTGAGATTCTTATAAACATCTGTTTCAATGCGTAAAGTACATATAACTCTTTTTTTTTATCTAAATACACATTTGTGTATGCTATATATATTTTTTCTAGAGTTTTGGATATCCAAACATATATAATCATCTAACCTGGATCTGAATTTGTAATGTCGGAGAAGAACTAGAATTTCCGAATAGAGTTTGTGTTCGGATAATATTAAACAACCCACCTCCAATTGAAACTTGTTAGACGAGGCCCGAAGAACTTACCTAATGAGAAGATGGGAAAACCCGACAGACTAGACTAGACAGAAGTCTATCGACTTCTCAATTTAAGGGTCGCGATAGGAGAAGATTTGATGGGCCACGCAGAAATGAATCGAGTTCTCAATCTCATAGGCATGATTATTAAAGCTATGTAATATCATTCATGCTAGTTGGTAACATAAAAGAAAATAATATTGAAGATAATTACCAAAACTAGTAGGGCTGAGCATCGGGTATTGGTCCGGACCGACCCGACCCAAACCGAACCGACTTATACCGAGACCGAAAACCGGCAAAAAATCAAAACGAAACTGAACCGATTTTAGTTAGGTCGGTCCGGTATAGTATCGGGCCATGTCGGTATTGGTTTCGGTATAGGACCGAAAATACATTTGTCAGACCCATATTCAAACCCAAACTGGAACTATCAAACCCAAACTGGAACTATAGTTGCGTTGGCGTAATAATAGTTACGTGGGCCATGTACTTGGTCAGATTGACTATAACTATAGTTACGTTACATTACGTTTGCGTAACTGATAGTTACGTTGTCAACTTCAAGTAGCGTAACTATAGTTACGTTGGCGTAACTGATAGTTACGTTGGCAACTTCAAGTAGAGTAACTATAGTTACGTTCACGTAAGTGATAAATGAACGTTGTTAGTTAATTAGTTAGTTAATTACTTTTCGGATTCGAAATCGGTGTTCAGCCGGCTATTATTGTTAATGTTGTTTTCTGATTCTCAATTCGAGACCGATGTATTTTCCACCTAAATCGGTCGGGTCGGGCCAAGTCGGGTTTAGTTGGTATTTTAACCGATCCGACCCGAAACCCGAAAATGTTCAATTTTCTTGGCGACTACCGCCCCGACTAACATTGTTTCGGTCTCGGTTTCGGTTGGGCCAATCGGTAGCCCTAAAAACTAGTAATAGCTATAAAGACTTTCAATTAGGTTCATACTTTACGTGGTGTTTAAGTTACTTTAATAAAAAAACCCTTAAACTTTACATATTATACCAAATAATCCTCTCCACTAATACAACTTTATTTAATAAAACCCCTTAAACTTTACTTATTATACTAAATAACAACTTTATTATTTTTATAAACTTTTAACTTTTATATAAATATAAATCTTAGGTATTATACCTTATTTTGTATCTATTACAAACTATATACATATATTCTTACATTTGCTATTTTTCCTTTAACGATTTTTAGAATACGATAGTTGTTCTAAGTTTTATCACGACTTATATTTTTTATTTTTACGTATTCTCGACCCACGTTTTGCCCCGCCGCAACGTGTGGGAGCCTAATTTCTCGTTGTTAACAACCTACGACTCAAAGTCAATATATTATTATAAAACTAGGCGTATTCCCGCGCTTTGCGCGGTGACAATTTTTAAATAGATTTTTCACGAACAATGATCAGAATCGGGAGTTAGAACAATATGAACCTGAAACTGAATTAGAACAATATTGATGTGACCAGTCAAATAGCTAAGGGATTGACTACAAAAGTAAAACTTTTCAAATACATATGTAAAAATAAAAAGACATTCCTACGTACAGTATTAGATATTAGATTAGATAAATATATAATTCAGCAAACTGCTGCATATTTTTAAGTAAGGTATAGAAAGAATATAACATGTTGTATCAGTTGTCTAATCAACAACATGAACATGGACCCTATACCTGCAACAACGAAAACAGACATTACAAAAGGCAATAATTGGGTAGGTTAATATCATAGTCCCCACATAAAACAACTCAAAACACCAACTTTATCATAGGGTACTTGCAAAAGTCATTGCAAATATCATAAAAAAAACAAACCATCATTTACAACTAACTCTTTGCTGCACTCTCCACAACTCTTGTAGCACCAACCGGATTGAGTATATAGACGATCAACTGTTGCCAAAACAGTGAAAACATGACGACCAACTGTTGCCAAAACAGTGAAAACATGGTCAGTTACACATTTATAATATAATATAAAAGGTTTCCATCGTTGTACATAAAAAACATGGTAGAAATTATTGTATATTAACTGTTTTTGTGGCTTACCTTTTTTCCGGCTTTTAAAACTTTCAAACAAATTAAAAATTACCTCATCATCAGCCATAACCATCTCCAACCCAAGTAAGACATCACCGAGTTTCGTATTTACTGCCTCCCACATTCTACAAACCCTTACATGAACAACCCAATCTTCTCTAGTTGGGTCAAGGGCGCCAATCTTGGAGTGAGACATGTTTTTCGAAAGAGACATAATTGTACGTGGTTATGGGGTTTGTTGATGCAAAAGAATTTATAAAGAAAAACACAAAACCACCATTATACCTTACATTATGATAATGAAAACACATGGCAACCAAAGAGTCGGACGTTTCAAATGTGTTATTAACTTAGGGTAACTGAACAGTTTAAATATCATTATACCTCACATTATGGTAATTAAAACATATGACAACCAAAGAGTCAGGAGTTTCGTGTTATTAACTTAGGGTAACTGAACAGTCTAAATATCATTATAACTCACATTATGGTAATTAAAACACAGGGCAACCAAAGAGTCAGGAATATCATTATAACTCACATTATGGTAATTAAAAGACAGGGTAACCAAAGAGCCAGAAGTTTCAAATGTGTTATTAACTTAGGGTAACTGAACAGTTTAAGTATCTAGGGTACTTGCAAAAGTCATTGCAAATATCATAAAAAAAACAAACCATCCTTTACAACTAACTCTTTGTTGCACTCTCCACAACTCTTGTAGCACCAACCAGATTGAGTATATAGACGATCAAATGTTGCCAAAACAGTGAAAACATGACGACCAACTGTTGCCAAAACAGTGAAAACATGGTCAGTTACACATTTATAATATAATATAAAAGGTTTCCATCGTTGTACATAAAAAACACGGTAGAAATTATTGTATATCAACTGTTTTTGTGGCGTACCTTTTTTCCGGCTTTTAAAATTTTCAAACAAATTAAAAATTACCTCATCATCAGCCATAACCATCTTCAACCCAAGTAAGACATCACCGAGTTTCGTATTTACTGCCTCCCACATTCTACAAACCCTTACATGAACAACCCAATGTTCTATAGTTGGGTCAAGGGCGCCAATCTTGTAGTGAGACATGTTTTTCGAAAGAGACATAATTGTACGTGGTTATGGGGTTTGTTGATGCAAAAGAACTTATATACAAAAACACAAAACCACCATTATACCTTACATTATGATAATTAAAACACATAGCAACCAAAGAGTCGGGCGTTTCAAATGTGTTATTAACTTAGGGTAACTGAACAGTTTAAATATCATTATACCTCACATTATGGTAATTAAAACACATGACAACCAAAGAGTCAGGAGTTTCGTGTTATTAACTTAGGGTAACTGAACAGTCTAAATATCATTATATCTTACATTATGGTAATGAAAACACAGGGCAACCAAAGAGTCAGGAATATCATTATAATTCACATTATGGTAATTAAAAGACAGGGCAACTAAAGAGTCAGAAGTTTCAAATGTGTTATTAACTTGGGGTAACTGAACAGTTTAAGTATCATTATACCTGTCATTATGGTAATTAAAACACAGGGCAACCAAAGAGTCAGGAGTTTCAAATGTATAAGTATGCCATTAATCACATTATGGTAATTAAAACATATGGTAAACAAAGAGTGAGGAGTTTCAAATGGATAGCATTCCACTATTTGGAATATCTCAAACATTAGCTATCCGACGACTCTGTATTATAAGTAAATATAGATATAGATATAGATAAAGATATACCTCGAGATTTGATATACCTGGCCCTCTTCGAGAAGAGGCTTAAACTTTCGTATATGATTTCTAGTGATGAAACCTTGTATCGAACCGCCCTTTTTGGTAAAAAAAAAAAAAAAAAAAACATGTAAGAAACTAATTTAACATGGTAGAAATTATTGTATCAAACAAATTAGAAATTACCTCATCATCAGCCATAACCATCTCCAACCCAAGTAAGACATCACCAAGTTTCGTATTTATTGCCTCCCACATTCTACAAAGTCGTACATGAACAATCCAATCTTCTCTAGTTGGGTCAAGGGCGCCAATCTTGGAGTGAGACATGTTTTTCGAAAAAGACATGATTGTACGTAGTGACGGGCCTTGTTGATGCAAATGTAACTTTTCGAACTAACTTATATAGAAAAACAAAAAACCACCAACCTTTGGAATATCTCAATAATTAGTATGCCATTAATCACATTATGGTAATTAAAACATAGGGCAACCAAAGAGTAAGGAGTTTCAAATGCATAAGTATGCCATTAATCACATTATGGTAATTAAAACATAGGGCAACCAAAGAGTCAGGAGTTTCAAATGCATAAGTATGCCATTAATCATATTATGGTAATTAAAACATAGGGCAACCAAAGAGTCAGGCGTTTCAAATGTATTATGGTAATTAAAAAATAGGGCAACCAAAGAGTCAGGAGTTTAAAATGCATAAGTATATGTCATTAATCACATTATGGTAATTAAAACATAGGGTAAACAAAGAGTCAGGAGTTTCAAATGCATACGATTCCACTATTTGGAATATCTCGAATATTAGTCATCCGACGATCCTCCATTATAAGAATCTTGGAGTGAGACATGTTTTTCGAAAAAGACATGATTGTACGTAGTTACGGGGCTTGTTGATGCAAGTGTAACTTTTCGAACTAACTTATATAGAAAAACAAAAAACCATCAACCTTTGGAATACCTCAATAATTAGTATGCCATTAATCACATTATGGTAATTAAAACATAGGACAACCAAAGAGTTAGGAGTTTCAAATGCATAAGTATGCCATTAATCACATTATGGTAATTAAAACATAGGACAACCAAAGAGTCAGGAGTTTCAAATGCATAAGTATGCCATTAATCATATTATGGTAATTAAAACATAGGGCAACCAAAGAGGTAGGAGTTTCAAATGTATTATGGTAATTAAAAAATAGGGCAACCAAAGAGTCAGGAGTTTCAAATGCATAAGTATGTCATTAATCACATTATGGTAATTAAAACATAGGGTAAACAAAGAGTCATGAGTTTCAAATGCATACGATTCCACTATTTGGAATATCTCGAATATTAGCCATCCGACGATCCTTCATTATAAGTAAATATAGATTATATAATAGATTTATAAATAATAAATTACAAAATTTAGTCTTTTAGTAAACACTTCGATAGATTAATCAATCAAATGGAAGAACTATTTCGAAATTAATTGATTTCTAATTTGAGTTAATAATATAAATGGTCCCCGTAATTTGTCGGATTTTACGGGTTCAATCCTTAAACCTTTTTTTTTCCAGGTCATGTCCATGTGGTTTCGTTGTCTTATGTATCCAGTCCCTTGTCGATATTAAATTATTAAAATACCCTTACATTTTTGGTTTAGTTTTAAATGATTTTATAATAATGATTAAATTAAAATAAAGACATCTTAATATAAAACATTATTAATAATTATATACAACTTTTTAGTTTATTAAATATATTCTATCAGTATAAAAGAAATTTTAAAATCCATTTAGTGTGTATACGTGCTTTTGATGTTGACTTATTTCGTGGGTGTTTTTTAACATACTACTATGGTAATTACAAGTAGATTTTCAAGTAGAAGGTAGTTATTTTGCTCGGCTTGAGATATCGTCTTTTTTTCTAATTGCATGGGGCGCAAAGTTTGTACATCATTACATAATTTTATAGTGTATAAACAAACTAAGTGGTCAATTATATATGACCATTATAGGTGATAATCGCCAGCAAAACTAACAAATTTACCTATCTCTATGATTATCTTTGAGTCTGCAGAAAACACATAATTATAACAAGGTTCAAGATAGTAAAGTTACCTTTCGTGAAAACTCGCTTCATTGTAAGATAAAAGGGTTTGATGGCTAACTGAAGAAGAGTTAATGAGAAAGAGGAAGGTATTTAAATGAAGAGGTAAAATAGTGAATACTGGAATATCATAGTTACCAAAAACCAGCAGGTAAAACCAGAAAACACCAAATGCTAACCAATCCAATCCAACAGCTCCTATACCATAGGGGTCTTTCACCTTGAGCCACAACACCAACTTTTTCCACAGCGCCTTCAATGTTGTCTCATTGTGTGTGCAGAATATTCGTAGCTGTATTTGTACCATTTTCAGATAAAGTTATAAACGTTAACGACGAACAAACCTTTATGTCTATTTGTGAAACACAAATATTAAACATAACACACACAAAAATTCGCAATTCTGTCTCTCGTGAGATTTGAACCCCACAACATCTAGTTTAGTTGGTCAGCTACCGCTAGGCTTATCCGCTACGTTTGTGTAAAACTTTATAAATTCTACAAACCTAAATGGTTTTTCCACATGTGTGACAGGAATCATAGTATAACACCACATCCAAACAACTATAAAAGATGTAGTAAAAAGGGTAGACAAGACTCAAAGAACAAAAACTTGCTTCCAAATAGCACTACATTGATGCCAATGAAAAAGACCCATCACATGTTTTACAAAAAGCCCAGTAATGCATTATTAACTTGTACATTATGCAGTAGAAGGTGTACACTGAAGTGGACTTGCACATTTCAGTTCTGGAAGACAAAAGAACAACATAACACCACAGATTCCATTTGTTAGTAACACAAATCTTAACATAAAATGACACTTTAATTAAAAAAAAGCCAGATATATGTACAAGTTATAAAGCATATAGTACAAGTAAAACAACAATCTCTCTCTGGATTCAATAACTTCTTCTCTGGAAACAAAAAATTTTCCAAATCAAAACCTAAAAACACATATCTTAAACTTGTTCCCTAGGATCCCATTTCAGATTTATCCACCATTAATTTTTATTTTTAGAAAAATTTTAAAAAAAAAACCCTTTTAGTCTAGATTTATATACAAAAAAAAAACATGTAACAAAATCATTATTTTCACATAAAAAAAAAACAAAAAAAAAAAACAAAAAAAAAACATACCTGTAGTAGTATTTTTAATGTAAGCTGGTGAAGGTTGATAGAAAGAAAAGAGTGAGTTTCCAGTTTTAGTAGTATTTGATGAAGATGAAGAAAAACTAAGCATTGGAAGCTGGTGAAAGTGAAAGCAAAGAATCAGATCTACAAATTGAACTTACAGATTTTGAAATTGTTGTTGATTAGTAAACGATTTTATTTCTTTTTCTCTACTCTCTTCAACCAACTAGGAGTAGTTGACTTTGTTTACACTATACTTACAACATCAAAATTGTGCAAACAAAGGAACTAGGCACATGTCCTATGCGACAGAATAAGAAAGAAAGAGTAGGGGTTTTGGTTTTGGGGATAAAAGAACATACTGGGTAGAGATAGATATTTCGGGTTTTAGGGGTTTTGGTTTTGGGGATAGAAGAATATATTGGCAAAAGATAAATCTAGAGTAAATTACATAGATCGTCCCTAAGGTTTATATGGAATTATGGATTTCGTCCCTAAGTTTGAAAAGTTGGAAGGATCGTCCCATTGTTTAGACTAATTACGCATTTCGTCCCTATTTTGGATGTCCGTCTAATTCCACCGTTAGCATTCCCTCACGTGTTAAACACGTGAGGGTATTTTAGTCTTTTTGCACTCTTCTTCCCCAAAATAAAATAAACCCTAAAAAAAAAATAAGCTTACACAATAAATATATATGTCCTCTGTGTATGTACTAGGAATATTTTGTGCTGTTTGATTTCATTTCATTTGATGAAGCCGCCGCCAATTTTGTTCTTCAATCGAGCTCCGATTTGCAGAATCAGATTTCTAAGATGAACACCGCTGCTCCTCGCCATCACGAGTTGCAGAATCAGATTTGCAGAATCAGATTTCACGGATTTCAAGTTAGTTCCTCCTCCGCGGGTTCAAGAGTTGCAGAAGGTGGTGATGATCTGTCTGTGTGTGGTGATGATGATGATGGCGGCGAAGGTGGTGGTGGCGCCGGCGGCGCCGGTGGTGGTGACGGCGGCGCCGGTGGTGGTTTCAATTGTGTGTATATATATACATATTTCTATATCTATATCTATATATATATATATATATGTATAGATACATATCTGTATATGTATAATTTGTTCAATTTTTGATATTGAGTTTTCAAAACCCTAATTAAAGGTTTTTGTTTGTGAGATCTGGTTCAATTCGATAATGATTTGTTCAATTTGTTCTGGAATTGATTGAATTTTAGTTTATCAATGGAGGATATATGTTCAATTTGGTGTTGGTGGTGGGATGAAAGAGAAAGAGAAACAGAAAGAGGATTTCTTGAGAATGCGAAAAGACCAAAATACCCTCACGTGTTTAACACGTGAGGGAAGGCTAACGGTGGAAATTAACGGACATCCAAAATAGGGACGAAATGCGTAATTAGTCTAAACAATGGGACGATCCTTGCAACTTTTCAAACTTAGGGACGAAATCCATAATTCCATATAAACCTTAGGGACGATCTATGTAATTTACTCATAAATCTATGATAAGATTAACGGGTGCTTTAACGTTATATTTAAAATAGAAACTTATGAGACAACAAGAATTTAAATTTAGAAACAAATGATATAATAAAAAAGGGTTAATGCATCCCAGGGTCACTCTACTATTCGAGATAATCCAATTGGGTGATTGAACAAAAAAAAGTTATAACGTTTTCATTCTACTTTCAAAAAACTTTAAAACCATCACTTTCTATTTGCAAAATGATTAAGTTCGTCATGTGGGTCCAAAGCCACCGGCTAGCAGCAGGTAATTTGAACACACAGACCAAAAACTATTTCCATGTCATTATTTATTTTTCTCCTTAATGCCACGTCATACACCCCCTTTTTATATATTTGCTTTACCCTTTCTCTTTCTTCCTCCTTCATCTCTAACCCTAATTCCTTTTTTTTTTTATAAAAAGGTTATTAAAAATCATATAAAAAGCATAACCTTAGATTGGAATTAAAATCCATTCAAAGCATACCAAATGAAACCCAAGAAAATTTCAAATATTCCGGCAACCTGCAATCTCCGGCAATCCCCCACCGCCACTTTTTCACCACCACCACCTCCCTCCACCCGAAACCACCACCACCGCCACCTCCCCCTTCACCGTCCGCATCTCCGGCAACCTGCAATCTCCGGCAATCCTTCAATCGCCGTTGTCGGCGTCACTGGCGCCGTAATTTGATCAGAAATTGTTGTTAGACGAAGACGGAGAATATCACCTCGAAGAGATTCATGAGTTACCGATTCAGCCACCGGTAGATAAAATATTCATCGAATCGCCACGTGGATTTCCGTCGGGTTCGGTACTGGAAAATGATTCAGCTGCCGGACCTTTCTGTGCGTGGTCTAAGGATTCGGTTCCCGTCCCGTCGAAGCTATGGAGATTACGAGAGAAAGTTAATCGGAGTAACAGTGACGACCGTGAAAGGCGAAGAACGTATTTACCTTACTGGCCGGAATAAATGGGATTTTTTACTAATGTCAACGGTGGATTAAGAAAAAATGTTCATCCTTATTAATTACTTTATTAATTTGTAAAGAAAATAAAATGATTGCTTGGTTGATTTGGCTTTTGGGTTTTTGTTTATAAACAAAGATGAGTCATTGCCACGTAGATTATAAACAAAGATGAGTCATTGCCACGTAGATTATTTAGCCACCTCATCCGGTAAAACTGACTGGTAACTTGCTATACCCCATAAAGTGATGCTTTTAAAGTTTATTTGAAAGTAGAATGAAAACGTTATAACTTTTTTTTGTTCAATCACCCAATTGGATTATCTCGAATAGTAGAGTGACCCTCAAGTGCATTAACCCAATAAAAAAATTATTGAGTTTTTTTTTTTTTTTTTTTTTTTTTTTTTTGTTGAAACGGCAACTCCTGAGGGTCAGTAATGGAGTATCATCGTGCCACCATTACCACCCACCCCAATGCCTACCAAAGAGGAAACCCTCTGGAGAGGCTCGAACTCGAGACCTCTCATTCACCAGGAAACCTTTACCAAGAACTAATCATTTAATTAACTCTTAGAAGTTTATATTAAGATTGAAGTTTTTATTTTACTTTGGTTTAATTGCAGAAAGGTCCTTGCAAGTTTGGGATTTTGTGGGGAAAAAATGTATTTAAAAGGTAGATAAAGGAATAGTAACAAGATACTTTTGTTAATTTTCATTTTGATATTTGAATTTTTTTCTTATAGTACTATACTACTACTATTTAGATCCACGTAGGCATGTACCTTTCAACATACATATAAGTTTATATGTTAGGAAATTTTTGAAAAAATATAGTCCTAAAGTTAAGTTTACAAAATAGTTACATTTAGAAAAAAAGTTGTATTTCGAAAATATATATTATAGTTATTAAAAATATAAAAATAGTTATTTTGAATTTTCGATCATTTTATGGATGTTTAAATGTGTTGGACATGATATGAAGGATTATTTATATATTTTGTGTCATTAATAGCTATGTGTGATAGAAGCATTTTGAATGACTAAAATAACATCAAATTTAACGTAAAATATGTCGACATAAACGTGTCTCTATTAAAAGGTCTTAAGATCATTTTGATTATCTTTTATGTTTTTTAACAAGTTGGGATAACATATATGAAAGTTTTACTAAACATAAAAGGGATAATCGAAAAAGGATAGAAGCTGGACATGTACTTCATACATCATCTTGTACATTTTATATTCTCGATTTATAAATACTATGAAGATTTTTGATGTATTATCGATTCATCGATTAAAGAGTTTGTAATTTTGAGATATGTAAAACCCTAATTTTTATAGATGTCATTATTTCAAGTTTCATAATAAATAAAAAATACTAATAAATATAATGGTGTAATATAACATATTCGTCCACGATGTTAAATTGGTTGAGATGAATGGGATTCAAATAATTTCTTTTTGTATCACACATTTTCTTGTACTATTAAATCTAACTTATCAAAACAAATCTTTTGATACCATAGGGCTTCAACTTTATTTTCAAATTCATACCGATTAACTTTAACGACGAACAAACCTTATCGGTTTGAAAGATAATGTCATGTGTATTTTAAAGTTTGTACGTGTACTATAAGTTAAGAATAAATTAAACCAATTTCAAAGATCAAAATAAGTAACATTTTTGGTTAATAACCCATTAAAATACTAAAGTAAATACTGTAACTATCCATCTATGCAAAAGGCTAACCAAATCGAATCGAACCATGTAACTCGTTAACTATCATCACATTAAAATTTTCGGCCGGATTTAAATTTTGAAGTTAAGCAATCACATATCAGAACAAAGTTAGATGATGAAATTTAGCGTTCCTATACTTTGGGCCGTTCTTACCCGATCCAATTACTATATATATATATATATATATATATATATATATATATATATATATATATATATATATATATATATATATATATATATATATATATATATATATATATATATATAAATGATATTCACCAGTGTATATACACTGGTGAATATCATATATATACACTGGTGAATATTGGTTCCTAATTATTTGTATGGTTCTCATTTGAAACCAACTATATATATATATATATATATATATATATATATATATATATATATATATATATATATATATATATATATATATATATATATAAAATAATGGGATAAGGCCTAATTGTTAAAAGAACTTGTAACATGTTAATTTTCATCAAAAGTTTAGATTTGTTTGTAATACTTTTAATAAGTTGAATTATATTAATAAAGAAAAAAAATTCAAGTATCAATCTATTATTAAATAAAACAAGTATAAGTCTATAAAGCGGAAACACGAGATGTATAGTTTAATGAGATCGGGTGATAGGGTTACAACAAACAACCATAACAAAATATAATAAATATATTGAATCACTCCAAAAGTATACAAATACAATCCAAATGTCTCAAATACATAACAAATCCAAAATACATGAATCATAAAAGAACTATATTAAAATCAAGAAAGTTTCAAACAAAAAAAATAAACGATCCGCATACAAGCATGACATGATCACAAAAGCTAATCTTCAAACTCTTGAAAAGCGTTTAAAAATACGTCAACATAAAGTTGGTGACATTATTCGCAAAAGCTAATCTTCAAACTCTTGACAGACGCTGACCGCTTGACAGACGCTGACTGCTTGACAGACGCTGACGGCTTGACAGACGCTGACCGCTTGACAGACGCTGACTGCTTGACAGCCGTTGAACTGCTCTCTGACCGCTTGATAGCCGCTGACTGACAGCTCGACAGCCGTTGACAGCTCGACAGCCGCTGACAGCTTGACAACCGCTGACAACTTGACAGTCTGACTTGGCTTGGTTCCTTACTAACCTCATCAGTTAGGGTTAGGGTTTCACTCCAGTTCTTGTTCTACGATTAGTAACAGTAATAATAATCCTAGTCCTAGAGTTCGGTCTAACTTGGAAAAACGTAAGGACGCTGGTCGTAACTGTGAGTATGAGTTTGAAAAGCTTGCAAGATATTCTATTAAATTTAATGTTACTAAGGTTACCAACATAGATGATGGTTTTAACTTGTTGGATGATTTGATACATACCTGGCCTTTGCCATCACTCCATAAATTTAATGAATTGTTAGATGATGTTACTAATATGAGACGTTATTCAAATGTCATTCATCTTTTCAAGCAAATGTGTGACATTGGTGTTCCCGCTGATGAATACTCTATGAGTATTGCAATCAAGTGTTATTGTCACTTGTATAATACCCAACATGGTTTTACGGTCTTAGGCTATTTCCTTAAACGAAGTATTTTACCCAATGTGGAGATCTATAATACACTTTTAAATGGATTCATTCTAGAAGATTATAGGTATACAACTAGAGTCATATTGTCAAACAATACATGGCAGCGGACTTTTAGGATCACATAGTAAATAATAAATCGGATAAAGAATTACCTTGAATTAGTAGCAAGCGAAAGTCGTAGATCTAAGTATAAGATCTAATCTACGGTTACGTACGCGACACCTTCTTTTAGCGACAGACTAGTATGCTAGTACACATTTAATTGTTATGTACAACAATTGTCTTAGCAGCAACTCTTATTACAAAAACCAAATAAAATAAAAACCCTTTTTTCAAATAAATAAAAGAAACGATCGGCTAAAACCATTTAGTCGACTTTCTGTATTTTTGTAGTAATTAGGGTTTAGGGTTTATCTTCTATTTATAGGTTTTCAAATCTTAGAGTTTGAGTTATATTACAATAAGGAAACCTCCTTATTTACATAATAAATCCTCTATTTAATAAATATTTACACTTAACCATTGAGTAATATTTAATAAATAAATTAAACTTGTAGTCGTGTCTAAATGTCGATGTGTGCGCTCCGGTAGTCTCGCACATTTACGGACACACATTTGTTAAAACTATTCAAATAGCAACAGCTCCCACTTTAATTTGAATAATTTTCAAACAAACATGATAACATTGATTAATGTCTAGCAACATATCAATGCTCCCATAAATGTACGAGTAAGTTTCTCCAAAACTCACTTGTGAGTCTAAATTCGGTTCATATCCTTTTGTTACAGATACTTAGTTAAAATCTTTTGATGGATCAAAATCATTCTATTTTAACTACTGTTTCTCATTTCGTGAATCACTTAAAGATTACCAAATACTATCGAGACACATCTGGATTTATTTGGGTTCGGCCGAACATACATCTTAAGTATTCATGAGTGGCCTAGTTAGTATCTAACTTCAGTTTTCACTCAAGGAACAAATCCTATATTGACTACAATTGGTAGTCATCGTATTTTGTAACATTACCAAAAATAGCCTTTATAACACCCTTATTCAGGAGTGCGTTTGACTAGAATCAAATAATGCACTACGTACATGATTCCCAACTTGCATCTCAAGTCAAAGGACATTAAACCTTGTGAATTATACTTAATGACAAGGATCCATAAGTACTAATTCATGTGGGATAATCAAGTGTTCATCTCCATGCACACCATCCGGGTTAGTGAGCCAAGCTGACTACTCAGATATTGTCTTAATTCAATTATGCTCCCACATAATCAAACGACAACGGATATTTAGAAAAATATTTAAATATAAATATAAATATAAATCAAGGATTAAAACATGCAAAATTGGATAACAATTATATAAGAAATGAAATCACATATCCTCAATATTATTCATTCTGAATAAAATTGTTTATTACATCCATATGTCCAAATACTATATCAATCACAGATTACATGAAACACCTAGATAAACGAAGTCCTATACCCTCAACCAAGTGAGTTAGGTTCTTCTTTACCAGAGCCTTGGTGAAAGGATTAGCTAAGTTGTTATCTGTGTGAACTTTGAGTACTTGAATTTCACCATGTTCGACTCTTTCATGAATATAGTGAATTTTCTTCTGAAAGTGTTTAGCTCCCTTTTACCCTCGAGTTCATTGGCTATGATCATTGCACCAGTTTTGTTGCAATATGTATCCAAAGGAGTCTTGGCTGTGGGAATAATACCAAGTCCAGAAATAAATTTCAAGATCCAAACAACTTCCATTTGCATATCTGGAAGATGCAATATACTCAGATTCTGTTGTAGAGATGGTTATATCTGAATTCCAGCATCACAATTTCCAATATTAGCCTCAGGATTTCCACCATACATGACAAGAACCATATCTTTAGTATCCCTAAGGTACTTTAGTATGTTCTTTACAGCAATCTAGTGTCTTTCGCTTGGATTCTGTTAAATCTTGTTAACAATGTTCTGTGCAAAAGCCACATCAGGCCTTGTGCATCTCATCACATACAAAATATATCATTTTGCCTAAGCATAAGGTATCATTTGCATGCGCTCCACTTCTTGAGGTGTAAGAGCACTACCCTTGATGTTGAGATTAAGTCTATCTTTCATTGATAAATTTCCATGTTTGGAATTTTCTATACTAACTGCTTAAGTATATCATCAATGTAAGCCTTTTGACTTAACTCAATTAACCGCTTAGATCTATCTCTCAAGATCTTGATTCCTAAATCAATACTGCTTCTCCTAAGTCTTTCATGCCAAAACATTTTCCAATATGAGATTTAACATCTTTAAGCATTGGAACACTGTTTCCCATTAGCTATATGTCATCTACATATAAGACTAAGAAAGTAACATTAATCCCACTGAATTTTTGATTCACACATGGCTTATCGGAATTCTGAACAAAATCAACCTTTTGATTTCTTCATCAAATCTTTTATTCCAACTTGTTGATGCTTGCTTAAGTCCATAAATGAACTTGTTTAGCTTGCATACTTGTTGGGATGTAATGGATCAATAAAACCTTCTGTTGATTCATATAGACGTCATCGTCTATATAACCATTTAGAAAGGCTGTATTGACATCCATTTGCCATATCTCAGTCATAGAACGCCGCTATAGCTAAGAGAATTCTAATAGCTCTTATGTCTGCCATTGGGGAAAAGGTTTCCTCATAATCTATACCATAGACTTGAGTAAATCCCTTTGCCACGAGACGAGCTTTATAGATGTGTATTTTCCCATCCATGTATGTTCTTTATCTTTAAAAAAGAAACATCTGAAATCGATAGTCTTGGCATTTGGAGTTTTATCTACCAAATTCCAAACTTTGTTGTCATTCATGGATTGAATCTCCAAATTCGCAGCTTGAAGTCATTTCTCAGCGTCTGGACCTGAAAATAACTTTCAAGTTTCGAGGTTCATTAAGATCCCCTTATACGTCACCATCCTGTAGATTAACGTTTAAGTTCAACCTAGAAGGTGTACGTATAGTCCTTTCGGACCTACGAATTGGAGCATCAACAATTTGTTGTTGAGACTGAACTTGTGGCTCAATCACAACTTGAGTCGGACTAGATTGAGGCATAACCTGAGGCTCAACTCTATCCCCCCGAATTTTTGATCACCAGTGTGAGTATAAGGTGATGTATCTCCCTCTTGAACCTTGTCAAGTTCTACAACCCTCCCACTGTTTCCTTGTCCGATAAGCCGTGTTTCGAAACACTCGGAATATCGTGCAACTTGAACAGTTTGTTGGAATCATATTGAGAATGCATAAAGCAGACTCTAGAGCATAATCCCACAAGATAATGGCATAATATTAAGGTTCATCATTGATCATACCCTGCCAAGCAAGGTTCGATTTCTCCTCTCCGATACACCATTGTGTTGTGGAGTATAGGAAGGAGTAAGCAATTGGACAATTCCACATGCTTTGAGATGATCCTTAATCTTTAGGCTTAAGTACTCACCACCACAATCCGATCAAAGGATCTTGATGGTTTTGCCGAGTTTTTCTAATTTCGTTTCAATACACTTTGAATGTTTCAACCACCTTATGTTTATGTTTAAGCAAGTTAAACATAACCATAACTGTTGAAATTATCCTTAAATGTAACGAATAGTTAGCACCTTTCTTTGACACATGTATAAAGGGATCACATACATCAGTATGTATGATTCCTAAAAGATCAGTTGTCCTTTTCGTCTCATACGGAAAAGGTTTCCTTGTCATTTTGCCTGACACACACAAGATTCGCATTTATCAAATAAAATATCATTTGACTTTAAAAGCTGTGAAGCCTTTTAATGCAATACTTGTATGTGTGCGCAATACAACAATGTCATAGATAGGTTGAGTCCAAGTTGGACTTAACGCATTTAGTGCTAATAATAAATAGAATTATAATTTAAAGAAGAATGAGCATGCAAATCTATTTCATATATGTCATTAATATCAATCATATTAATATAATAACATTATGTTCGAAATAGAAATACCAAATTTATTATTCTGTAAAACATAAACTGAAACATTCCCTCTAACATAAGTAAGTGCATAATAACAATTGTCTAATACAATTATTATGCCCTAGAGTAAATGTAAGTCTTAACTTCTAATGGCTTTCATAACTACACGTTTGACATAGCCTACGTATAGTTATAGAGATCCATTTTTCAGTTTCTTCTTTGCTCTAAATCCTTGTAAGGAATCACAAATATGAGTACCACATCCAATGTCAGATACTCACGTATTTGTTTTTTAAAGAAAAAACACAATTCTATAAGTGAAGATACCCGAAGATCCGGCGTTGCCGACTCTCTTCTTATCTTGCACCTCGGCTAGAGTAGGACAATTCCTCTTTCAGTGCCTAATCACTTAACAGTGATTTTAACCATCATCCTTGGTAGGATGTTCTCTTTTCGCTAGAGGGGTTAGCTTAGGCTTGTGAATATAAACAATTGCTTGTTTATTCGTTCAATCTTGTTTAGCTTTGCCCTTAGCTTGCGGTTGTCTTTTCTTATCTGAACTATACCACCACTGACCGCTAGGATCTGGTCGGTAACCGATTGGGAAGGAATTTCTCAAACTCTACGAGCATCATATGAAGTTCTTGAGAATTTTAGCCATACCATGCATATTGTTGTTAGGTGTAAATTCACCAATACCTTGTGAAAGGCAATTTAGAACAACAATAGTTTGATGATAGGGTAATTCATCCTTTCCAAATGATTGACTTAGTTTGTTATGTTGACGACGTGAGTCCATACTGACATTCCAGCAACATGTTTTCACTAATGTGATTCTTGAATCAAGTCGTTCAATTCAAGACCGACTTGTTTACCATACATAATGTGAAGCTTAACAATCATTATATCCGGCTACTTATCGCTGCTTGATAAGTTGCCCGAGTTATCTCATCATAAGCATTATTTGGCTCAAGAGATATCGGTTTATTAATGACTGGTAATTATTTCATCGCACATAGAACGATTCTCAGCTGATGAAACCAATCATTAAAACTTGGTTCAGTAAGTATTTCACTTTTGAACATTGTTTTGATTTCTGACATAATCCCGCTTAAATCGGGATTTTGTGCCATTTCTACAAAACAGAAGAAAGTTCTCATTAGTATTTTCGACATAAGATTTCTTAACAAAACGTAAAACCCATGGTTTACTTTCCGTTAAGACTAGGACCCAATTGACATATTACCGTGCCATCAGTTGATCTGCTAGGAGCTAAATAATACTCAAAAGGTAAGTGACGATCCGTAATTGCATTTACCGGTGCAACTCCTAGAAAATGGGACATAATGTCATAATTCGATCAGAGCATCAAAATGGTGATCGTGACATTAATCATGTTTCGTCGCATCTTATTGCTATCGGCGTTTACAGTCTCACTGCATAACCCGATTTAAGTCATCCGACTGAAGACTGCAGATAGTCCACCACAGTCTCACTATGAGTGGTAATCCGCCTTGGATACACTTCACCTACGTCTCACGTAGAGTGACGAGCAAGTACAAGTTGTCTAGGCAATACGGATAGCAATTGACTTAAATTCCATGGGTGTTAAAAATCTACGTACGCAATTGCCATGCAACAATTTCGTAACGTAATTTAATTAAAAACAAAAGTTTTTATTTTACTGGTTATTAAACGTGTTTCTATGATTACCTAATTCATACAACTAATCGTAACATGGTCGTCATTAAAACCCTTTCGGTAGCTCTACGAGGGTACGACCAGGAAAGCATGTGAGGTGTAGCGAATGGTTCAACATTTCTTAATAGCATTGCCTCATTAGGAGTGTACCCCACTCCGCATAACTTTCCTAGACATCGTCCCCTATTGTAGGTGAGCCTAGTTGGGTAATAATACACTGAGCATGTACAATCTAGTTATAAATTACCAATCACACGCTTATTAAATCGATGGTTTTTAAGATATTTTGTAAATTTATACATTCCGTCGCTGGACCAAATTACGGTATATAAACCCAACCAAATGCGTTATAGAACGTATAAAAGTGTCAAAATAAATTTATAACTCGTCATAATAATTCTTTAGTCTTATTATTTAATTTTTTTTCTTTCAAAAGACATTTGACAAACAATATTTATAATAAACAATTTAGAATTATTCTACGCAATAATTGGGTAATGCCTAAAAAGTCCCTATGGTCATTGTTTACATATTGAATCACTCCCGTTTCAAAGGAAACGGACCACATACATCCGTCCAAATAAACAAGTTTGGATTGCGTAAGCTATCAATATGTAAACAATTCGTATATCAAATAAACCACACATAACTTTTTATCATACAAATCCTTTTGTGTCGCACATATTCAATTAACAATTAATAATATGTCACTAATTCAATTTACTTTTTTTAACAATATCAATATATCTAATTATGCTTACAAAGTTATGCATGTAACTTTATAAACATAATTTTGCATAAAAGTAAATAAGGTAACTAAACATCAAATTGCAAAGTAGATTGATTTCAAATTAACTTTTAATTTTGTAAAATCATACAATAAACCAACCCTAATCCCCCCTCAATTTTGATGTTTTAGATCCAAAATAATATTTACCTATGTTTTGGCTGATAGCACTATAGGTATACAACTAGAGTCATATTGTCAAACAATACATGGCAGCGGAATTTTAGGATCACATAGTAAATAATAAATCGGATAAAGAATTACCTTGAATTAGTAGCAAGCGAAAGTCGTAGATCTAAGTATAAGATCTAAACTACGGTTACCTACGCGACACCTTCTTTTAGCGACAGACTAGTATGCTAGTACACATTTAATTGTTATGTACAACAATTGTCTTAGCAGCAACTCTTATTACAAAAACCAAATAAAACAAAAACCCTTTTTTCAAATAAATAAAAGAAACGATCGGCTAAAACCATTTAGTCGACTTTCTGTATTTTTGTAGTAATTAGGGTTTAGGGTTTATCTTCTATTTATAGGTTTTCAAATCTTAGAGTTTGAGTTATATTACAATAAGGAAACCTCCTTATTTAATAATAAATCCTCTATTTAATAAATATTTACACTTAACCATTAAGTAATATTTAATAAATAAATTAAACTTGTAGTCGTGTCTAAATGTCGATGTGTGCGCTCCCCGTAGTGTTGCGACACCGGAATATCACAAACACAAGGGGGTAGAAGGTTCGGATCCGGAAGAGCTGATCCGAAGAAGACCTTCAGCCTGATCCTTATCTTCAATCTTAAAACTATCTGCACAAGCAAGCAACACACGAGTAAACGGAGCGGGGATGGTCCCCTGGTTTACCTCGGGCGTGAGAGTAAGATATCGAAGAGTAAGGGATAAAATGTAAAGTAAAAGTATATTGTGTGTGTAAACGTTACCCTTGAAGTGAAGTGTGAGCTTGGTATTTATAGACCTTGAGTTTCGGATAATAGCGTGCTCTTAGTACAACACCTTGTTTATCCTGAAGGTATTCCGAGGTGTTGTACTCTTTGTCGAGAAGTTATCCTTCGGCCTCCTGGTCCGTAGGATGTTCTTCGGATAATAGATGTTGTTTAGATTCCTTTTATCAAAGATTGTGCCCAGCTTATTAGATCATTCGGCGTACTATCGGTTTGGCCGATAGACTTCTATCGGCCAACCGATGGTACGTCATCAGCCCCCCTAGTCCAGTATTACGTAGTTAAGACTATGTAATGCTTGACTAGAAGAAAAAATAAAGTATTTGGTTCTTTCGGGTGTTCTTTCGGTTGTTCTTTCGGTTAGCAGAAGTACGTTTCTTGTGTTTTTTCGGAAATTACTAACTGTCCGCCTATTTAGGCGGGATAAATATGTTTTAGCTTGGGCGGGAAGTTTTTCAAATTGTGGTAATTAATGCTCGTTCCACCTGTCGCTGCGCTATTGGCCGAGGGAGGCGGTGGGATTAGACGCGCGTCCCATCGTCTGACTTACACTTCCCTATAAATACCCCGTTTTACCCCATTTGTAATTTTTTTTCTACCGATTTCTGATTTTTACCTTTAACTGTGTGTTTTTCTTCCCTCAATCTTTCTTTCGTTTTCTTCTTATTCCTTGTTGTTACCATGTCAAAGCGAGATAAAGAAAACCTTCGGAGATGCTTCACTACTTTAACTCAAGAATATCTTGACGCCCTTTTGGAAAAGTATGCCATTGGGGAGGGGTATGGTGCTGTTCTCCCGGGCCCGAACGACACTATATTGGACGCCCCTCCTGGAAAGATAGGCGTATCTGCTGAGTGGTTCGAATTTTCAAACCTCCGGCTTCCGTTCTCCAAACTTTTTCTGGAAGTTTGTGAGTATTTTAAATTCCATCCTTCACAGATGAATCCTCTCGGAGCTTTAAGACTTGCTTGTTTTGAAGTTCAGAGCTGGGCGCTTGGCTATGAGCCTTCGTTAAATCTTTTTCGGACGTTCTATAAGTTAGGGAAGGCCGGTGACTGGTTCACCGTTGACAAGAGAAGAAAACCCAGCCCAGCTTGTTCTTCCGGAGCTCCCTCCGGCCGTAAGAATTGGAAGACGAAATTCTTTTTTGTTAACGCTGGCGTGGCTCCTATCCGGATAAGATGGAAGCATAAGGATGAGTCTGTTTCGGACGAGCCAGTTAAGCCGGGGGTTGTTCCGGACGCTGCTATCTTGGCCTTCACTACTCATAAAATAGAGTGCCGGCCGCTTCCGGAGCATGTTTTGGTTATGGCTGGTCTGAGCCGAGTGTAGACGTCCAACCTCCAAAAACCTTGTTTACAGATGAACGACCGAGGTGAGTCAGGTATCTTTATTTCTGTTGCCGATAATTCCTTGCCGATCTTTATTTTGACATATATATTTTTTGTAGACCTGCCTCTGATTGATTTTCTAGAGCTAAGTAATTGGGAAGGAGTTCAGTACATCTCTCGTCCAATTCCAGATGGTGAGCCAACTTGGCTGGTCCGGACAAATTCTAGAGTGGTGCACATATCCACAGATGATCTTCCTCCTCCTTATACTGACGCTGATGCTGTTTTCCCGGCGGGTTATGCCTTGAGGGATCCTTCGGATGAAGATTTTGTCCGGCCAGCTCCCGGGACAATTATTGGTAGCGGTAGTCATCCGGCAAGGAGTGGTAACAATACTATTCCCTTGCTTTTCAATGCTTTGTTTGCAAAGACATCATCTTCTATGGGAAATGCAGTTGTCAGGAAAAGGAAGGCCACTGACTGGTTCTCCCTCTGTGGGTCGTCTGAGGAACCGAAAGTTGATGATGTTGAAGGTGGGGATTCCGGGGAAGAGAATGTACCGAAGGTTGAGGTATCCAAGAAGAAGAAGAAAATTTCCGTTTCTGCTAAAAGTTTGGCCATTAGGGAAAAGGGAGAGGACCAACAATCCGGAGCTCTTGAGACGGCGAAGGCTGATACTTCTAAGCCTGGCGAGAAAAACAAAGAAGTTGTTACTCCCGTCTTTCAGAGTAAGTTTGTCGTTCTTGAAAGTTCGGAGGAGGTAGATGCTTCTCTTGACGGTACGGAGTTCTATTGTAATCCCTCCTCTCGTGAGACTTCTTCTAAAACAAGAATTTCTCTAGGACTGATAGTTGATGATGATTTCTCGACAGGTCCTCATGTTGATCTGGAAGTGATCACTCCAGAATTGGAGAAGGTTGTTGAGAGAGCGAGTATTGGTGCTAGTGATTCGGGTGAGAGGCCCTTAGAGGACGTTTCTTCGGCTGTTCCGATGGACGAGGGAAACGAGGAGCTTGTAGTTCCTAAGTTGGTTGATGAACCTCTGAACTAACCCATTCAGAGAATATTCCGGAGCAAGAAGATGTGGATATGGGACCTTCGTCACCGAAGGATTTGACTCGTCAGACCACATCCTTGGTTGTATCTCAACCGGAACAGGCTGAGAACGAAACTTCTACTCAAGTTTCGGTAGATAAGGCAGAAGGTACTTTTCTTTTTCCGGGCATCGTTCAACCTTCTCCTGTTTCAGAGTTGGCGGGGTCTTCTGCCCGGACTCGAATCTGGGTGAAAGGTAGAAACTTGATGCTTTTATGTGTTTTTTGCTAACTTTCTTTCTATCATTTACTGATCTTCATTTATCTTCTTCCAGGTAAACAGAAGGAAATTGAACACGGGGAGGATGTCAGTGTTCATTCTGAAGGTGATAATTCGGATACTGAGTCCGAAGGTTTGGGTGCTGCTTTGGCCAGGACGTCATTCGTGCCGTTGGTAAGCAAGATAAAATGTGGGGACCTTTTCCAAGCAGGATCTTATGAGATCAATCGGGATCTCGTTGACAATCTTGCTACTCCAGCCGAGACTCTTCGCCTGGGGAAACTTGGCAATGTCCAAGTGGGTCGTGAATTCGACTTTGCTCTTGCCTCTCTAAATGTCATTGGTCCTGACCTCCGTCGCCGAATGGAATCATCGGCGCGGGAAACGGAAGAGCAGAGATTCCGGGCCCTAGGACTTGAAGGTAAACTTGCTTCGGCAAAGAAAAATCTGGCCGAAGCCCTTAACAGGAAGAAACATTACCGAGAGAAAAGCCATCGTTTGTCGAAAGAGGTGGAGACGATGAAGGCTTCTTCTTCTCAACTTAACGAGGCTACTGTCAGGGAGCTTACTGACAAGTTGAAGAGTGAGCACCAAGCTGAGATGGAAAAGTTGAGGGACTTACTGAAGGCGAGTCATGAGGCTGCCATAGCCAACTTGAAGACGGAGCACGAGGCTGCTATGGCCGAAACTCGGGCTCAGTATGATTCCCATGGTGATGTGCTCAAGTCCTTGGAGGAAAGGTTGAGGAAACAAGATTCGGAGTTGGCTGCGCTTCGCTCGGACAGAAGTTGGTTGGTAACAACGGGTCCGAAGCATGTCTTTAAGAAGCTACACTCTAGTCATGAGTACTCTCGTCCCCAAGAGAATATTCAGATGCTTAACTACAGACTTGGGTGTCATGATGGTTTGGTTGCTGGTGTCAACCTTGGCCGTCTGAAGCAGAAACCCTCATCTTCTCCATTCTTTAATTCCGTTGTTGCTTCAGAATTGGAGAAGGCCTTGGCTGATGCTTCAGATCTTGATTACCCTTATCTTGAGGCATTATCTGCCACCGATGGTTCTCCTCTGGAAGACTTTCAGGCTGTTGAGCCTGCTGTTGGTCCTCCTTCGGATGAGGAGTGAAGCTTTGTATTATCTTTTCTTTTGCTGTGTAACAATGAAACATGTCTTCGACCTGTGAAGATATGTTTCCATAAAACAAGTTATGATAAATATAATTTTCAGTTGCTTGTTTAATTTCCGAATTCACTTGCATTTTTTATTTACTTGTTGTGATTTAGTATGTTGTTTAAATGCTTTGTGTGAATGTTTCTTAATTTTTTATTCGGAGTTAGGTCCGATACTCGTTGAGGTTAGGCTCAATTTATCACTCGGAGTTAGGTCCGATACTAGTTGAGGTTAGGCTCAATTTATCACTCGGAGTTAGGTCCGATACTAGTTGAGGTTAGGCTCAATTTATCATTCGGAGTTAGGTCCGATACTCATTGAGGTTAGGCTCAATTTATCATTCGGAGTTAGGTCCGATACTCATTGAGGTTAGGCTCAGTGATTGCAAAATTTCATCCTTATTTTTTCGTAGACTATCTGAATTAGTTGTATGTTCAGACACTTCGTCAAATGCCATGAACATTCATTCGAATAGTACTAGTAGTAGAATGAAGGGAAAAACTGGCCGTGAAAGCCTTTCATTCATAATAATAAAAAAGGTTACATTACACACTATCGGCTAATGATAGTACTTTCGAAGATTCATCGCGTTCCACGTTCTGGGTATTGGAGTACCGGCCATGTCTTCCAGCTCGTAGGCTCCGTTACCCTTATCCTTGGTCACCTTGTAAGGACCTTCCCATTTTGGTCCCATTTTTCCTTCGTTCTCCTGCCTGCTGGCTTCATTCTTTCGGAGAACCAAATCACCTTCTCCCAGCACCAGCTTCCTTACCTTCTTGTTGTACGTCCCTTCAAGTTTTTCTTTGTACTTGGCTTCTCGAACTGCTGCTGTATTTCTTCGTTCCTCCAACAATACCAGATTAAGCCGGATCTCTTCTTGATTAGTTTGATCATTTTCGGATGTCATGCGATGGCTTGGCATTCCTACTTCGGCTGGGATGACAGCTTCGGATCCATAAGTTAGGCTAAAAGGTGTTTCTCCAGTACTTGTTTTCTGGGTGGTTCGGTGTGCCCACAACACATGGGATATTTGATCCACCCAGTCGGTTCCTTCTCTTCCCAACCTCGCCCTTATTCCGTCACCTATACTCCGGTTAACTCTTTCAACCTGGCCATTGCTTTGCGGATGTGCTACCGAAGTAAAGGTTTGTTTGATTTTCATTTCGCTGCACCATCGTCGCAACGGGTTGTCCGAAAACTGCTTGCCATTATCCGAGATTAATTCGTTCGGCAGACCGAATCTGCACACGATATTCTCCCATACCAATTTCTGCACTTGTTTTCCAGTGATCCGGACGACAGGCTTTGCTTCGACCCACTTCGTGAAGTAGTCTACTGCTACAATCAGGAAATTCATTCCACCCGTCCCCGTTGGAAATTTGCCAACAATATCGATGCCCCACTTTTGGAAGGGCCACACCGATAGTATTGACACCAGGTTGTGCTTGGGAAGTCTCGGTATGGGTGCATGAATTTGACAAGGATCACACTTGCGAATCACCTCGATGGCATCGAAATGCATCGTGGGCCAAAAATATCCCAATCCAGTGATCTTTGAGACAATGCTACGTGGTCCGACATGCTCCCTTTTGCATCTCTCGGATCACGTAGTTGGCCTGCAATGGTCCCAAACAACGAAGTAATGGTGAAAGTGGGTTTTTTCGATAGAGTGTGGTACCTTTCATTACGTAGTTCGGTGCTTTCATCCTGATCTTTCGCGCTTCATTCGGATCATGTGGTAAACTTCCGTCCTGCAGAAACTTTATGATCGGTGTCATCCAAGTTATTCCTTCGTCTTCGACAATCATTAATGTTTCTTTCGGGTTAGCTATCGCCCGTTGGTCTTGTGTTTCCACCATCACTTCCATTGCGGTGTGTCCGAATGCTATCGACGCTAATTTGCTCAGGGTGTCAGCAACCTTGTTCTTTGTTCTTGAAACTTGTTCAATTGTACATGACTGAAAGGTGGCCATCAAACTCTTTGCTTTCTCCTTGTATCTGTTCATTCGGTCCTCCTTGGCCTCGTACGTTTCATTGATCTGGTTAGCAACCAACTTGGAGTCCACTTTAACCTTCAAATGTTCCACTCCTTTTCCTTTGGCTTTTTGTAATCCGGCCAACAGGGCTTCATACTCGGACTCGTTATTTGTGTTATCAAAACCAAAACGGATAGAGAACGAAAACTCTTTTCCTTCCGGGCTGACGAGGAGAATTCCCGCCCCCGAACCTTCTGAGCTGGAGGATCCATCAGTGAAGAGATACCAGGTGTGATCTTGCTTCTTCGTTTTTTATTTCGGACAGGACTTTGCCGGTCCCTTTCTCTTTTTGTCCTTTGTGGGCGGTTCAATACTATTTTCTTCCAGAGTAGTTTCTTTAGGAGCAATCTCATCTGGGACTTCGGCTATGAAATCCGCCAAAACTTGTCCTTTGATGGATGTCCTAGGGACATACTCCATATCATAACTCCCTAATTCGATGGCCCACTTGGTAAGCCTTCCGGCCGTTTCCACATTCCTTAAGACCCATTTCAATGGTTGATTAGTGATCACTCGGATTCTATGGGCTTGAAAGTATCTCTTCAACAAAGCTAACGCTATTTTCTCTATCTGAGTATAATTGTTTTCGGGGCCTTGTAGCACCTTACTAACAAAGTAGATAGGCGTTTGCTCTCCCTTTCTTTCAGCGAGAAGTGCCGAACTAATGACTTCGGCCATCGCTGATAAATATAAGATCAAAGTTTCTCCTTCCTTAGGCGTGGTCAAAGTGGGAAGCGCCATTACAAACCTCTTTATCTCCTGAAAAGCTTCTTCGGCTTCGGGTGTCCACCGAAAATCACCCTTCTTTACACAATTCTTTAAGGTTCGAAAGATTGGTAGTGATCTTTCGGCAGACTTCGAGAGATAACGTCCCAGGGCTATGACTTTGCCATTTAGGCTTTGAACTTCCTTCATCGTCTTAGGAGACGATATTCCTTCTATATCCCGAACTTTCTCCGGGTTTGCTTTGATACCATTTGGAGTAACGATATGACCCAGGAATTTGCCCTCTTCCATCCCAAAAGAGCATTTCTTCGGATTGAGTTGGAGATTAGCGAATGTTTCTCGGATGTCTTGGATCATCTCTTCCTCTGATATGGATTTATCACTAGATCATCGACGTAGGCCTCCAAATTTCTACCTATTTGTTCCAAAAAAAGCCTTGTCTATCAACCTTTGATAAGTAGCTCCGGCGTTCTTCAGACCAAAAGGCATTTTTCTGTAGCAAAAAAATTTTCATATCAGTGTGGAAGGCCGTTTTATCTTCATCTTCTTTCGCCATTTGTATATGATGATACCCTTTGTATGCATCCAGGAAACATTTGAATCTGAAGCCCACCAATGCTTCCACTTTTAAATCCACTTCCGGCAATGGATATGCGTCTTTCGGGCAGCATCATGAGATCCTTGAATCAACGCACATTCTCCATGTATTGTCACCTTTCAGAATCATGACCGGATGTGCCACCCATGTTCGGTATCGGACTTCGCGGAGGATTCCAGCTTCGGTCAACTGCTTAACCTCTTCACAAACATCCCTACTTCGGCTTCTTCTGCACTATCGGATTTTTTCCTTTTTGGATGGCTAGCTTATGTTCGGCTAGCCCTCTTGGTACTCCGGTCATATCTGAGGGTTTCCAGGCAAAAATGTCCCTGCTTTGCCGGAGGAGTGTAATGAGTTTTTCCTTGCCTTCCTCAGTGAATGTATCTCCGATCGTAACAGCCTGTTCCGGGTGATCCGGATGAATGATAATCTTCCTGGTTTTGGTTCCCCTTCCTCTTTCTGCAATATTCTCTCGATCCTTTGGACACTCCAACACTTTATGGCTTCCGGACGTTATTCTGCGATTCCTCCGGGCGTAGGAAATTTCATGAGAAATGGGGTTGTTGACACGATGGCTCGGAGCTTTGCTATCCCGGGCCTCCCAATACTGACATTGTACGGGGAGCTGGCCCGGACTACCAGGAAGTTGATCTCCACGGTCCGAAACTTATCTTCATTCCCGATGGTGAAGGGTAATCGGATCTGTCCTATTGGCTTCACTGCGAAAACCCAACTAAATATGGGAGCATCTCTCCATCCTGCGTTGTACTTCGGAATCTAACTCTAGAAAAACATCGTTCAAAGAGTATTCAGAAGCACTCCTCATATCAACGTATATTCTGTGCCATTTGGTTTCCAATACTCCTACCACAACCATTGGATCTGTGGTTCCCTTAGAGGTGCGAACAAAGGAAAAGACATATCCTGCATCATCCATGACTTTGCTCTCTCATCCCGGAGTTCACTACTTTCTCCCTCCAGAAAACCATCTGGATCTCTTTCCTTTCCTGTCCGGGGTACGCTGGGCCTTGCTTCTTTTGGCCACCCTGTTTGATCCCTTCCATCAAGTGATCTAGCTGTCCGGTTCTCACTGCCTCCTCGATTGTTTCTTTAGCTGAAAACAATCATTCGTGTAGTGCCCTTTATCCCGATGAACTCGCCCATCGGTCTAAGAATCTTTATCCGGGGTACCGACAAGGGAGCCGGGAAGCGAAGTGAATTCTTCTCGGTAGCATAGATCTCACTGGGCGTTTTGTTGAGTTCAGTGAAGTTAACGTTTCGTCGAGATTCTCCGGAAGAGGATGAAAGGAGAGGCACGA